>CM050524.1:58275789-58380789 GCA_027563665.1 Antrozous pallidus
ATGAGTCCTGTAAAACTCAGACCCCAGCCTGACAATGTGTGTGTGAGCACTGCCACACTTTGGGGGAAGGAACAGAAAGAGAGGACATTGCCTTTGAAAGAATTTAAGCTAGAGATTTGCTGGCATGCAGGCAATTAACTTTCAGTGTGGTTTTTAATGAGGAAGAACATATGAGAATATTATTAATATTTGGTTCCCATCTGTGAGGAGGTGCAAAAATATCATTGGATTACTTTCAGAGGGACAATAATACATCATTTTTTTTTAAAAAAAGCATTTCTGTTCTATGTGAGGGGACTTTCATCTTGAATTTATCATGTGGAAGTAAAAATAAGCACTTTAGTTTTGCTATAGTCTACTGGGACGCACTCTGCTTTGTCTAAGGAGCTGTACCATAAATAGATTTTTTTCTAAGATATTATAATATCTATAGTTTTTATTTACTTTGCATAAAATAATTCATTGAAATCCATAGATATTGAAGAGCTCTATTTCATCCATGTGGAAGATTGGATATTAGGATACTTCATTTCTCTTAGGAGTTGTCATTCTCAATAGTTCATACTCGGGAAAGGGATGATGATTTTATTCAGGTCACAGGAAAGACTCTCCGAGGGCCTGCCTCTGGGACCCAGGAGTCGGGAGGCCTTTTCAGGGCAGGAGCCAATCTGCAGCCCCTTTTCTGTGCACGTGGTGGGCTGGGGGGGGTGGGCACCGGACCCATTTCCGCTCTTCTCATCATGCTCCTGAAATGTGGGCAGAAAGAAGGAATTAAAATAGAGGCTGTTTGTCCATCAACATAAAATCCTGGTAACTGAGCTAATTTTTCCCCAGAACATTTGTTTTGGTTTAAGTTTGGTTTTTTATTTTCATTTTTGGAAGGTTGACTCAAGGACCAATATCATTTTCCTTAAGTATATTCTTGAAGATTACAGGCGCTATGACCTGATTGTCAACAAACTTGTTTTAAAAACAAACAAACCCAGGCCAGTGTGGCTCGGTTGATTGCGTGTCGTTCTGGACCCCAAAGGGTTGCAGTTTTGATTCCCAGTCAGGGCGTGTGGCTGGATGGCAAGCTTCATCCCCAGGAGGGGGCTTGCAGGAGGTGGCTGAGCAATGTTCCCTTGTCACATTAATGTTCCTCCCTCTCCCTCCCCCTCTCCCTCCCCTCCCCCTCCCCTTCTCCCTCTCCCTCTCCCCTCTCTCTCTCCCTCTCCCCCTCCCCTCCCCTCCGCCTCCCCCTCTCCCCCTCTGTCTTCCTCTCTCTCTCCCCTCTCCCCCTCCCCCTCCCTCTCCCTCCCCCTCTCCCTCTCTGTCTTCCTCTCTTTCTCCCTCTCCCTCTCCCCCTCCCTCCCTCTCCCTCCGCCTCCCCCTCTCCCCCCCTGTCCTCCTCTCTCTCTCCCCCTCTCTGTCTCACTCTCCCTCTTCCTCTTCCTGTTCCTCTCCCTCCGCCTCCCCCTCCTCCTCTCACCTCCTTCCTTTCCCTCTTCTTCTCCCTCTCCCTCTCTCCCTGTCCTTTCTTCTCTCTCTCAAAATCAATTAAAACTCTTTAAAAAGGTGTAGATACATGTAGTTATTTAATGTTCTACAAGGTCTGTTTGGAGCCTCCCTGTGACATTCTGCAGGAAGGAAGGTCTCACTGATGATGGCGGATCAGTAACCCATTCTCCAGGACCCAGATTCCTGGCCACACATCACCTGAGGAGCAGAGGCCACTGAGCTCTGTCCTAGGTCCTGAAGAAATGTGGGGTCCAGCTTTCGCCTGCCTCCCTCTATCTTTCTGCAAGGCACCCCAGGGCCACGGGCTTCCCCTCACCTGCGCTTCTGTTCCCTTGTGCTTGAGCCTTCCTCCTGTTCTCCCCTGGAAGGTCATCCTCTCCATTCCAACCCGTGTCTGCTCTGGCCTGGCCATCTGGCCACCGATCCCGGGGAGACCTTGCCCTTGGGGATCCAGCTTTTTCCAGCACCGAACCTTGCTCTCACTGAGCAGTCGGCTGATGTTGCCTTCGGAATGTTTGTTTGGAAGCAGCCTTTTGCTTTTGCTTCTCCCATCAAGGACCTGCACTCGAAAGCTGTAAGACTCGGAAACTGCCGGGCGATGTGGAATCGTCTCTGCACCCGATGCTCACACAACCTGGGTATCATTTTCCCATGATGGAGCTGTTGCTGCTCCTTTTTCCTCCCTGTAGACTTTGTCAACGCTAACTAGCAAATCGCCTGCTATCCACATCTGTTCAAGCAGACGGTGTTTAATAGCAGCAACCGACGTTTCAGTTGGGATTAAGGTCCACGTGAAGAAGGATGCGAAAGGCTGATGGGACATGTGTGGGGCGGATTGCGTTTCCCTCATTCTCTGTGACTCTGAGGATCGTGGTGAAGGACATGGGGTTCTCACCTCACTGCTGACCCTCACGTGCTCTGCAGTTCCTGGATCTGTGAGCATGGGCCAATACTCAGCCTGGTTTTGTCATCCTTAAATGGGGACCAGGACAGATCAGGGACATTGTGATGATGTGATAACTGTTTATCAAGCAACAGGAAGGAGAACAGAGATTGCTGGTGATCCCCCCAAATTTGTGCACATGCCCAGGTTTCACACTCAGTCCCCATTGCGGGGCATGCAGGAGGCAGCTGATCAATGATTCTCTCTTCTCATTAACTAGGGGCCCAGTGCATGGAATTTGTGCACTGGGGGTTCATGATCCCCCCAAATTTGTGCACTTGGGGGGGGGAGGTAGTCTCTAGGTCAGTGGTTCTCAACCTTTTTAATGCTGCAACCCTTTAATACGGTTCCTCATGTTGTGGTGACCCCCAACCATAAAATTATTTTTGTTGCTCCTTCATAACTAATTTTGCTACTGTTATGAATAGTAATGTAAATATCTGTGTTTTCCGATGGTCTTAGGCGACCCTGCTAGCAGTTCTCAACCTATGGGTCATGACCCCCCAGCTTGAGAACCGCTGCTGTAGAGCCTAAGACCATCGGAAAACACAGATATTTACATTACGATGGATAACAGTAGCAAAATGTAATGGAAATATCTGTGTTTTCCAATGGTCGTAGGCTCTACAGCAGCGGCTCTCAACCTGTGGGTCGTGACCCCTTTCACAGGGGTCGCCTAAGACCGTTGGAAAACACGGATACTTACATTATGATTCATAACAGTAGCAAAATTACAGTTATGAAGTAGCAACGAAAATAATTTTACGCCTGGGGCTCACCACAACATGAGGCACTGTATTAAAAGGTCGCAGCATGAGAAAGGTTGAGACACTGCTCTAGTGGGTTCAGCATTTTAGGTTTTTTTAATGTTTTTATTGATTTTAAAGAGAAAGGAAGGGGAAGGAGAAGCATGGATTGGCTGCCTCCTGCACCCACCCTACGGGGGAGGGAATCTGCAACCCAGGCGTGTTCTCTGACTGGGAAGTAAACTGGCGAGCCACACCAGTCAGATTTTTAACCAAGAGAGTCCTGGGGACAGTTGCCCAGCAACGTGAATGCACTCAACACCACTGAGCTGTCCACTCAGAAATGGTGAAGACGGTGGATATTATGTTAGGTGTAGTTTACCACGATGTTCCTTAGAAAGCCAAATCGGTGTCTGGTTACACGCATGCCGTCCACGGTATGGAAGGAGCGAGGGTTCGCCAGCCTGCCTGACACCAGGGGTCTCTCGCTCTGCCCCTGAGTTTCTGCCTCTGAGAGAGGGTGGGATCAGTGCAGCTCCTACAATGGCCCTGTTCTGAGGTTTTAAAGAGACAGTGTCCTTAAAGCCCAGCAAGTGCTCTGCATTCCTACCAAATGCCACCTCAGGGCCGCTCCACAGCCAGAGAGGCACTTCCTCGGGATGCTGAGAGAGGGGCAGCTCCAGCAGCCGGGCTGGTCTCTCTGGGCAGGCACTTGTGTGGCTGGCACCTCATTCAACTTAATTACCTTTAAAAGAGCCCATTTCTACCCAGCCAGCATGGCTCAGTGGTTGAGTGTCAACCTATGACCCAGGAAGTCACAGTTTGATTCCTGATCAGGGCACATGCCCAGGTTTCACACTTAATCCCCATTGGGGGGCATGCAGGAGCTAACTGATCAATGATTCTCTCTTATCATTAACTAGGGGCCCAGTGCATGAAATTTGTGCACTGGGGGGTGGGTGAACTCTCAGCCCAACCTGCCCCCTCACACATACTGGGAGCCCTCCGGGCATGTCCTACTGACCACTCACCCCCAACCCACCCAAGGCTGGAAAAAGCCTCTGGCCAAGGCTTTAGGCCTTGGGCACCCAGCCATCGCCCTGCAATGGGGCCAATAGCTGGCTCTGCCCTGACCCTGGCCTTGCCCCAGCCAGTGATCGCCTGGCCTCGGGGGCCATGTGCTCATTGGCTGGCTCAACTCCGCCCCCGGCCCTGGCTGGGGAGTCGGGGAGGCACGCGTACTCGCTCGCTCGCTGGCTGGCTCCACCGTGGCCCCAGCCTTGGGGCCATGCACTCACTGGCTGGCTCTGCCCCAGCTCCTGATTGGCTTGTGGGTGTGGCTTTATCGGAGGTACGGTCAATTTGCATATTATTCTTTTATTAGATAGGCTGTTTCTGTCTCTCTCCCTCTACCCTTCCTCTCTGAAATCAACAAAGATATATTTTAAAAAATTTAAAAAGACCCCACTTTCAAATAGGGTAATATTCTGATTTCTAGAGTTTGGGCTTCCACGTAGATATCAAGGGTTATCTGACAGCAAAGCCCTGGGCGGACCCAGACTGCAGGGACTTGGAGAAGACTGGGTGTGTCCTGTGGTGAAGGCTGCAGGTGAGGGTGGTATATACAGAGAGTGAGGGCACAGTTTCCCCAAAGGAAGGAACGAGGCAGAGATGAAACCAAAGGGCTGAGACATATGTTTTCTTCCCACAATGGAGCAATACATCAAAGAGAAAAATTACATTTGGTTGAAGGTTCCATAGAAGAGTTCATTAGAACGAAGCTGAAAGTCGGCGAGGTCTGGAGACAAATGGGTTTTTGGGGGAGGAAGAGTGGTGGTCAAGGCGAGTGTTAGCATAACGGAAGCCGCTGAGAGGGTGTGCATGCCATCTCCTCAGAGTGCTGTTCCGATCTTCAGGAAGATTTATATGACTGAAAGATAAAGTGAGAAATAATTTGAACCTGTTAGTTCAAAACATCTAAAACTTACTTGCTGTGTTGTTTAACCACACACACAATGAATTCACACACAGTGAGTTTACAACACAATGAATTTATACACACAGTGAGTTCACACACACAATGAGTTCACACACACTGAGTTCACACACACAGTGAGTTTACAACACAATGAATTCACACACACAGTGAGTTCACACACACAGTGAGTTTACAACACAATGAATTCACACACACAGTGAGTTCACACACACAGTGTGTTCACACACACAGTGAGTTCACACACACAGTGAGTTCACACACAGTGTGTTCACACACACAGTGAGTTCACACACACAATGAGTTCACACACACTGAGTTCACACACACAGTGAGTTTACAACACAATGAATTTACACTCACACACAATGAGTTCACACACAGTGAGTTCACACACACACAGTGAGTTCACACACACCGTGAGTTTACAACCCAATGAATTTACACACACAGTGAGTTCACACACAGTGAGTTCACACACACAGTGAGTTCACACACAGTGAGTTCACACACAGTGAGTTTACAACACAATGAATTACACTCACACACAATGAGATCACTCACACAGTGAGTTTACAACACAATGAATTTACACACACAGTGAGTTCACACACAGTGAGTTCACACACAGTGAGTTTACAACACAATGAATTACACTCACACACAATGAGATCACTCACACAGTGAGTTTACAACACAATGAATTTACACACACAGTGAGTTCACACACAGTGAGTTCACACACAGTGAGTTTACAACACAATGAATTACACTCACACACAATGAGATCACTCACACAGTGAGTTTACAACACAATGAATTTACACACACAGTGAGTTCACACACAGTGAGTTTACAACACAAGGAATTTACACACACAGTGAGTTCACACACAGTGAGTTTACAACACAATGAATTACACTCACACACAATGAGATCACTCACACAGTGAGTTTACAACACAATGAATTTACACACACAGTGAGTTCACACACAGTGAGTTTACAACACAATGAATTTACACACACAGTGAGTTCACACACAGTGAGTTTACAACACAATGAATTTACACACACAGTGAGTTCACACAATGAGTTCATACACAGTGAGTTCACACACAGTGAGTTTACAACACAAGGAATTTACACACACAGTGAGTTCACACACACAATGAGTTCATACACAGTGAGTTCACACACAGTGAGTTTACAACACAAGGAATTTACACACACAGTGAGTTCACACACACAATGAGTTCACACACACAATGAGTTCACACACAGTGAGTTCACACACACAGTGAGTTTACAACACAATGAATTTACACACACAGTGAGTTCACACCCACACACACACTTTCATGGTGGAGGCACCAGAAGTGAAGGGTTTTTGGTTTTTTTTACACGAGAATCAAGACTAATGATAGCTTTGGGTGACGAATTTTTTTCCCTCCAGAAAAAAAACAATATTTCTTCATTCTCTGTGCCCAGACTGTTGATGGTTTTTTATTTTTAGAAATAGTTTTTAAATCATAAGAAATATTTTACCCGAAAACAATGAGAGGTAAAAAGCCAAAGAAAACAAGGCCGAAGGGTTGGGAGTGAAGCCGCCCAGCGCAGCCTCGGGGAGTGTGTGCTGGCCCCTGGCCCAGAGTCTGCCCCACACGCTGGCTCCACGGTGAAGGCCAACGTGTCGCCGTTATGACCGTAAACTTTTTATGGGGCATATTTTGACAGAAGCAATCTTTTTTACTTTCCCTGTGAAGCAATATTTCAGGATAAGATTTAAAGAATGGCCATAAAGAAAAATGTAAACTCTCTCCAACAACATATTGTAACTATCGGTGCAATACGCTAGATGGAAGGGTTTTATTTCCTGAAATATTCTCATGTATTTTCCCATTACTTTATGGTTGGTCCCCTTCTGAAAATTTGGATGCGATTTAAGGAGAGTCTAGTCGCAATGAATTGGGTGACAGACAGCAGATAATTTTTTTTCCTGGCGTGTTAGAGGATTGCTCTCAGAAGCCCATTGTCCTTTGGAACTACACATTAAATATGTGTTTTAAAAAGTGAACATATTCATCCCATGTGATATATCATGGAGGAAGACATATCCGTGTGGTTGGTCCCACCGACTGATTTTCCCCCAGGTGTTACCTGCATGAATGAGATGGAACCTATTTTAACCAGGTTCCTGGTCTGTAAGGATTTCTTCCTCCCTCTCAGGGTCCTTCCTCATCATCGAAGCATTGCCCTGATAAGAGATGGGGTGATTGGAAGAGATTAAAATCAGGATTCACCATTAGGCTGGATTTTCTTAAAGCAAGAAATATTGAAGAGCTTTTGAGACTATATATAAATGTATGTTTCCAGTAAGTGAGTGAATTTGGAGGAATGGAAGTATATTGAACTTATTATATGTTCATAGATACTGAGGGAGCATAACCATAAAGACTCCTATGGTTTTACTTTATTTTTTAAAGTATGTTTTTATTGATTTCAGAGAGAAGAAGAGAGAGGGAGAAAGAAATAGAAACATTGATGAAAGAGAAATGAGAGGGAATAATACTGTCCAGTATTTTTCAATTTCATAATATTGAATTCTTATTGTGTTTTCTGGGAAAAAAAAAGTTTCAAATTTAATTGTTTTCATATTTACCTCCAGACAGGCATCAGAATAAAATGGAAATTAATTTCATTTCTCCATTTACTCATTAAGAGTGTGATTTCCTTCAAACCAAACAGATTCATTGATTCCACATTTATCTTGAGATGACATCATGTAACATTAATGGCACTACATTTCCCTACAGCTTATAAGGACTTTGTTCCCAAGGGATATGTCTACATTTGCTTTCCCAGATAGAAGTTTACTCTTTCTGACTAGTTGGTAAGATCTCCCAAGGCTTGATTGGCTGTGGGGAATGCGGGCCATGTAATCTCTTCCATATTATCATTTTTTTTTTCACATTGTAATCTTTACAACTGATCATGTGTTTATTATTTTCCTGGCGATAACTTTTTAGGGTGAGTCTTCAGCAAGATAGTTCCTTGTTCTCCCTGATATTTAAGGCAGCACTGTGCTGACCTGGCACAGAAGTACGAAGTGGACACCCTGTACTGGCGCTGAGGGAATTCGGGCCTACTTCTCTGTGTCACATTCTGTAGTGTCCCCCCCCACCCCCGGAATTTTATTTTTATTTATTTTGTTTTTAAAACATATATCTTATTAATTTTTTACAGAGAGGAAAGGAGAGGAATAGAGAATCAGAAACGTCGATGAGAGAGAAACATCGATCAGCTGACTCCTTCACAACCCCTGCTGGGGATGTGCCCGCAACCAAGGTACATGCCCTTGACCAGAATCGAACCTGGGACCCTTCAGTCCGCAGGCTGATGCTCTATCCACTGAGCCAAACCGGTTAGGGCTGGAATTTTGTTTTTTAACAATTGAAAGCCAACTGAAAGGACAGCAGATAGAAACCCGAATGTCACAGGCTTTGAGGAGCTTTAAATAGACGACAGCATTCCCTGTGGAGACCCGAGGGGTTCATTATTTCCCATTCAGCCCCAACCTGTGCGCTCTGACTCCGGGCCTCGGAGTAATGTGGTTTTCAAATATCGATTCTCCATCAATCGTAGGCTTCTGTGGAAATACGGAGGAGGAGGAACCCACCTTAAAAACCCATCGATAGGCTGCAGTCCATCCATTATAGAATCATCACGGGGAAGTGGAAAACATGGTTCAAAAAATGGAAGACATCTCATAGCAGGGGAGGTCTGTGTGGTGTCCTTACGCTTTGATTGTGGAGTCTGTCTCTCTTTTTCACGGGGGGGTCAGGGGGGGAGGGAGGAAGAAGAAGGGAGGGCAGTGATTAGAAAAAAGCTCTGACATCGGGTAGAATTGAGTTTGGATCCTCGTCGCCCCCTCCCTTTAGCCTGGCATTGTTTCCTGATTCATAGAATAAAGACAGGGTTCCCTACCTCCCAGGGCCGTGGTGAGATTAAATACAGATACGTTCAAGGCCCTGAGCATCCCATCTGGCCTAACAGGAGGGGACAGTTCGTGCCACCGTCGTTACCCTGTGCCGTAGTCATCGTCCCCTGCTGGTCAGAGGGTCATTCTTCAGGGAGTCCTTGTGAGCTCTGAATGTGTGAATAATTAATTCGTTCCCTGTGAATCTCTGCGCAGCAGGCGAGGATGCTGCTTAGGCTGAGAAACAGCCCGTTCATTCCTGCTTCCCACAGCGGCCCCGCCCGGTGTCCCGAGGGTCTGGAGTGTGGTCCTGCTCTGAGGGTTCATTCGTGTGTCAGCATGAGGCCGGCGGACTTCTGGGTGTGTCTGGGGGGTGTTTCTGGCATAGATGGACGTTTGAGAAGGTGGACAGCTGGACTGTCAACTCCAAGCTGATGGCAGCAACAGTCACAGAGGTGGAGAACACTCACAGTTGCCGGGGATTAGGTCAAATCTGTTCCACACGCCAATCATTTCATTCTCATCGCATCGGGTTTTTACAAACGAAGGCGTTTTCAAGAGCCGGGTCAAAACCAGGAGCCACAGATGGTAGACTGAGGCTGAATCATGTCCGATTCCACGTCCATGTCCGTGGTGACCAGAATATGTTCTTCGTTGCTTCTGTATGTTTTTCCTTCTTGGCACTCAGGGGATGGTTATACAGAGCAGATTTTAGCCTAGCTGGTGTGGCTCAGTGGTTGAGCACCAACCTGTGAACCAGGAGGTCAAGGTTTAGTTCCCCGGGTTGTGGGCTCGATCTTCAGTAGGGGGTGTGCAGGAGGCAGCCGATCAATGATTCTCTCTCATCATTGATATTTCTACCTCTGTCTTCCTCTTCCTCTCTTGTAGAGGGCCCCCAGGGAAGACACTTGAGCATTTTTTAAAATCAGTGTCAGCTGAATCCGAGGCACCAGTCAAAGCCACGTCTTGGAAACGCATCCACCAAAAAGGTTGGATGCGTTATCAGTACTGACTTTTAACTTGCTTCAGGTGTGGGGGGGGGGGGGGAGAGCTCTTGAAATGTAGATTCAGCCGAGCCCCGGGAATGAGGGAATGAGAAGGGCCTGGGCCCACTTAAGCTCCTTTGATTTTAAGTCTTTTCATGTGAAACCCCTTTCTATTTTAGAATAAATAAACATGCTGCATTTGGATTGGAATTCTCTGTCACTCCATCAGAGAGAACAGAGATTCCACCCAGCCCCAGCTTTTATTTCTACTTCTGTGTCGTCTATTCTTTCTATAATTTCTCAATCCCCAGCTCCTCTACTCAGAAACTGAACCCACTCTTCTTTCCACGCTGGACGTGGAGAGGAGAGAAACCTCCCAACCCCCACACTCTGTTATAAACTTTTTAAAATTGATGTATATATAAAAAGGCATTAAAGAGCAAATTTTAGAATGCCAGATTTGCTGACGACCTTCGATCTCTTTGAAATAGCTTATCTTACAGATGGAACAAGAGGGCTCCATGGGGTGAAGGCTGTTAAGGTCACAGAGGTGGCAATTAGCAGGCGTTGAAGGAAGACCCCGTCCTGCCCAGTACGGTTGCTGTTTACATTTTAGGGACAAAGGACGCGGATTCTATGACCACCTCATATTTCTTCCTTCCTTTGATCTCACACTAATTCACCCAGACAGTGGACACAACCTGCACTTTTAGCCCTTGGCACGCCATAGGGACCACACTCTAACCCGACATGGTCGCTGCATTTAGGGGGCTGTTATTTGTTGCTGCATAAACTTACTTATTAAAAACTTGGAGATATTTTTATCCATCAAGTCTTTGGGACTTTAGAATAAAGGCTAGGTCTGTGGTCGACAAACTGTGGCTCGCGAGCCACATGCCACTCTTTGGCCCCTTGAGTGTGGCTCTTCCACAAAATACCACGGCCTGGGCGAGTCTAGTTTGAAGAAGTGGCATTAGAAGAAGTTTAAGTTTAAAAAACTTGGCTCTCCAAAGAAATTCCAATCGTTGTCCTGTTGATATTCGGCTCTGTTGATTGATGAGTTTGCCGGCCACTGGGCTAGGGGATGCTAGCACCTTCCTGCTCTAAAACCCCTCTTGTTCTCCGTACTCAGAACAGAGTCGTTATTCTTCGGAATGGACAGCTTCGCTCTGGTTCTCCGCTGCTTAACCTTCATTCTCCAGGAGGCCTGCAACCCCGTGTTCTTCACCACATGGCGGGGTGCTTTGGGCCTGAACCAGGGATGGCATTTATACCCGGCGTCTGACCCAGCTGCAATCTCCCACACCTCCTGTCCTCCCCGAAGGGCTGATTTATTGTTCGCAGCAGATCTTCCCACGTGTCTCCAGTCACGAGCTGTGCACCGCGGCGGCTCTTGCACCTGTCTCAAGGCCTGGGTTTCTGAATCGTTTTGAGGCTGAGCCATCCATCACGGCTGCTCAGTTCAAGCAAACTTGACTCCACTTTGCCACCAGAAACCTTATTTGTCAGGGTGATTTCCTGCCATTTACGCAGGAAGATGCAGGCATTTGCTTTTCCCATAAAGAATTGTGTGTTGTTCTCAGCGCTCTAGAGATTGTGAGAAAGCACATGCCTGGGATTGTGGGCTCGATCGATCCCCAGCAGGGGGCGTGCAGGAGGCAGCCCATCCATGATTCTCTCGCATCATGGATGTTTCTCTCTTTCTCCTTCTTTCCCTTCTTCTCTCTGAAAAATAATAATAATAATTTTTTTTAAAAAAGCAGCCCTATTCAAGGGAGGAGCCGTGTCCCCCTGCACACGGTCCAGCTGGCCCTCTTGCTGGCAGTAGTACAGCACAGGATGTGCCCGACCCTGTCTCTCCAGTGACTCCCTCCACAGCTGGAACCCCCCAGGATGCCTTGGGGCTGTTTGTTGAAACGCTAAAGTGGATTTACCAAGGCTGACAGCCTCCTTATTGTCCCCTTTGGGCCGAATCCGCTTAAATGGTAATTCCCTCATATTTCTAATCCCCTTCAAATGTGTCTTTTGTTTATAACAAGCAACGACATTGAGGATTTAGGGAAAGAGTGATAGACAGTGTGGAACACATTGGATAAGAGAAGCCTCAGGCTGATACGTTGTGTCTCAGGCATTTTCGAGGAAGATGGAATATGTCCATTTTCAAACTCAGCAGTTACTACATTAGACAAAGGCTTTATACATAATCCTATGTGGATAACAAATGACTAATTCTGGTAGATTGTTAATAACTACTCTAAGAAAACAAAGCCTGTTATCATAACTCCCCCAAAGTCATTTCTATTGTATTACACCAGCCATTACCTTCTCTTTTTAGTTGAAAAATTTCCTCTGGCAATAACTTATTTTTTTTTCCTTCTCTTCCCTTTGGGTTTTTTTTTTTATCCTTTGCTTTATTATTTCGTTAAAGTTTCTCTCTCTTTTTTCGAGGATACCTCTTTTAAAAAAAATCCAGGCTTAGATTTTGGGAAGCTGGGGAAAACATACTTACATACGTTTTGAAAATTACCAAAATGGCTAGAGAGGAAATTTACAAGGTTGTGAACCAATTGCATGAAATCTGCTAAAATCCTCAATCGTACCTGCAGTGAAATTAGATGCCCTTTTTAACGTGGGCAGAGTTGAATTAGAGAGCATTTGGGGGGCATTTGGGGGCAGCAGAGCAGGGAGTGGAGACGCAGGGTGCAGAACCTGCCTGTTGAAGGGAACACATATCTGCAGTGACACTTCCCCTTCATTTCCTCAGGGGTCACCTCTTGCCCACATACGGTGTATTTAAGCCTGGCAAGTGTGGCTCAGTGGTTGAGCATGGACTTATGAACCAGGAGGTCAGAGTTCGATTCCTGGTCGGGGCCCAGGCCCAGGTTGCAGGCTTGATCCCCAGTGTGCGGCGTGCAGGAGGCGGCCGGTCCATGCTTCTCGCTCATCATGGATGTTGCTATCCCTCTCTCCCTCTCCCTTCCTCTCGGAAATATAAATACATGTGTTTTTTTTTTAAAGTATAATCTGGCACAATTCTAAAGTTCCCACCTGCTCTCTCCTACTTTTGACTCTGTCTCTCCCTCGTATCTGGGACAGGACATCGGCTCGTCGTTCCACGTGAGCGTCACCGTCTCCCTGAGTGGAATGTAGGGCAGGTATAATTAGAGCCAGTTTTAAAAGCGGAAAGAACTCCGATGGGTTCGCTGTCCAAGGTCGCTCAGCTGTGGTCCCTGGGCTCCTCTTCCCACATCAGGCCGGGGTGACCTCCGGGGCTGTTTGGGTGGGCCAGCGTGCATCCGGCACTTTCTGCCTTGAGATGAAAGCGTGCCCCTTGCCGTCCCCTCTTCCGTCAGTCGACACGTGTCGACCTCGCTTTAAGCATCGTGGCGCTTGGTAACAATGGGAGGTGAGAACACTTCCAACCTCGTTTGTACACAGAGGAAGTGTTAGCCCAGCGATCAGCTTCCCGATGCCCCTACACCAGGGTGGGGAACCTTGTTTCTGCCACAGGCCATTGGGGTGATCATAACATCGTCCGCAGGCCACACAAAGTTATCAACTTAAGAATTAGCCTGCTAGAGTTGGTCAAACATGTATTTACTTTTTAAAAGGTATACTTTTCGTGATTTCAGAGAGGAAGGAGATGGAGATAGAAACATTAATGATGAGAGGGAATCATTTGTTCAGCTGCCTCCGGCACACCCCATCCTGGGGATCAAGCCCCCAACCTGGGCGTGTGACCTCCCGATTCATAGGTGGATGCTCCACCATGGAACCCAGCTGGTCGGGCTTGGTCAAACATTTGATAGACTCACCCCAATGCCCTGACGAGGCCAGACCCCAGGTGTGTCTCCTGCACTGGGAGCGGTAGACCGAGTTCCGGTCTGCCTCCTCCTCCCTCGTGCATCTTCCTTCCCCATCTCTGGGTTATCTTTTCACTCTTCCTGAATTCTCTCACACTGCGGGCTCCACAAAACATCCTGATGTTTGTCACCTCCCGTTATGAATGTGTGCGGAGTTTTCCGTGGACCGAGCCTCTGTGCTGAAAAGCAGGCGATAAGAGAAATAACGGCTCCTGTGCGGGTGTCACCAGATATCGCGTCGCCGCAGGTGTCTCAAGCCCGCGGATCTCCCTGTATTTGTTTCACCGTCTCTAGTCATGCGGGCGCGCCTCGGTATCGCAGAATAGCGTGCGCTGTGAACGCCGTGGGTCTGTGATAAACAAGTGAGGTCTGCTGTTGGGGTGAAAAAAAAATCATTTCTGTTCTAGAGAGATAATAATTGTCGGTTACGTAGAATGCCGTTTCCTGTTGGTGGATTCTATCTACGATTTAGATTAAATTCTGAGGGGACAGCCCAGCTCTCTCCTGGGTGAGTCAGGGTGCAGGTGGATTAGAGAGGTGCCCACTCTGGACGGGCGTCAGGTCTGGGACCCCAACTGCATTAGTTGTACGTTTTCTGGATTTGATGCTATTTTTCCCCCAAAAAAGGATTTGACAGGCCTTAGGCTTACTCTAAGAGGGCTTCACTATAGACAGGAAGAGGAGGAGACTTCCCCAGGTAAGAAGCTGTAAAAGGACTATGTTAATTCATGCACATACTTCCCATGGCTGTCCTTAGAGGTGAGAATCACTTTAGTGAGGAGCCTGTGTAAGCCCGTCATTCCCAGCGTCCTTGAAGGGTATGTACCCACCATGCCTTTCTTCGTCGGCTGAAGGCAGCTTTCAGGGCCTGTGACTCTCAGGCGGCGGGTCTGCCACACACCCGGACCTGAGGCAGAGTCCTGGGTGCTCCTATGAAGCTGTGGGTCATAGGAGCCAAGAGGGCCAGGCAGGCACTCTCAGCAGCCCCACCCCCTCCCCCATCATGGTCGAGAAGGTTTGTTCCAAGCAGGAGTTTGTCAGTGATTGTACAGCAAATATTGTAACAATGAGTTTTGACAAACTCTTCCTTTTCCTGGAGGGCCAGTGCTGTGATCCTCACTCACAGCTGTCTGATCTTCCAGACCAGCTATAATAGTAAAAGCATAATATGCTAATTAGACCGGGCATCCTTCCGGGAAGACCACACAAAGCTGGGGCTGTGAGGGAAGCCCGGGTCCCAGGTGCGAGAGGGAAGCAGGTACTGGCAGCCAGGGAGAGAAGGCCTACTCTTGCATGAATTTCATGCATTGGGCCTCTAGTGGAATCGCAAAGTCTCCTAGAGCAGTGGTCGGCAAACTCATTAGTCAACAGAACCAAATATCAACAGGACAACGATTGAAGTTTCTTTAGAGAGCCAAAGTTTTTAAACTTAAACTTCTTCTAATGCCACTTCTTCAAAATAGACTCGCCCAGGCTGTGGTATTTTGTGGAAGAGCCACCCTCAAGGAGCCAAAGAGCCGCATGTGGCCTGAGAGCTGCAGTTTGCTGACCACGGTCCTAGACCACGGAATCATGAGGTCTCCCAGATTATAGGATCGTGAAGTCTTCCAGCCCATAGCGTCATGAAGTCTCCTAGGCAACAGGATCACGAGGTCTCCTAGCCCTCGGGGTCATCAAGTCTCTCAGTGTGTCTCACCCTACCTGCTCCACAGCGTGGACAGATGGGTCTGTGGCTCCTCTCTCAGCATTTCTGTCACACAGCTGCCTGCCTACTCGATGGAACGGATACCAAGAATGAAATAGTCTGTTGTCCCTGGTGCTTCCACTTTTCATTAGGGCTTAATGAGTGTCAGCCGGTCCTTGACACCAAGAGCCATTGCTGCTGGCTGTGCCTTGACATTAATGATTTGTTCTCGGAAAAAGATAGGAAACTCAGGAGGGCTGGCAAAACTTGACTCGGAAATGGTGAGTCTTTGAAGGTCTACGTATTTTGTGTACATTTACAGTGTAAATATTAGCGAAGGTTTCCCATTAATATTAATTACAGGCAGGTGTATGATACCAATTTGCAAAGAAACACACACTTTCGTTTTCTATAAACTTCTCAAAGTTGTATAAATCTACTCCCGCTGTGATGTTAATCTCGATCCATGCGTTGTATTAAAGTGTGCTGAAATGTGTAAGTTTTCCCAGGACCCACACAGGCTGAAGGCTCTTTCATAGGATTTATAGGGTTTCTGAAGGATTGATTCCTCCACCCGGGTCCTTTTTCCACCAGTCTCAAGATTTATATCGTCCAATCAGGTAAGGTCTACTTTGAACCCCATTTGAATAACTGCCGATTGGTCATAACTTTTCTAGAAAGGCGTTCGGACACTCTAGCGATATCCTTTGATTTGACAGATCTTGAAGGCAAAAAGTTTAGCTGCTGTGATTTTCAACATCAGTCTTATCCTCGTGTCCATAAAGGTCTTTTAAAATTGCTAAACATAAACTAGAACTGTCTACATCACCTTCTGAGGCTGTTACTACCACCATCACCTCCACCACCACACACAAAAAAAATTTACCAAAAATTTTTTAAGTTTAATTTTAGGTAAGAGTATCTAAATAGGTGACTCATGAACATTATTACCAGAATGTACTGCTATGCCATAAATCACCTTTCACATACATTTATTTTTTCTTCTAAGTCCGATTAGATAGTGTACACACAATGTGGGCCCCACTTTGCTGCCTCCTCTGGTTTATATCACTTTAGAATTAACAAAGGGACAGGACACCAGATGGGCTTTTACACATTTCACTTATTTTATAAGTACTTTAGAGATGGTTGCTCCAAGATAAAAAGCCGTTGCCTTTAGAAACAGAAAATGCCATTTAACACATTTAAACCACGCCAACAGAGCTATTGTTCGAATAGTTTATGCTAATTGTGTTGCCGAGGAGATTTGGACACTGTAGAAGGCACCCATCTAACGGTGTTTTACAGAGAGACATCTCCGGAAGAATTAATTGGCGTCTCTGTCGAAGTGCTCTAGCCATCAATCTGGTTTTCTGTAGTGTTTTAAAGAACAACCAGCCAAATTGGAGTGGGAGACAGAGTGGAGACATTCAGGGCGAGGCACGGTGTGCGTACCAGAGGCAGGTGGCGGGGTCCACTTCTTGGGGGAGGAATGAACGTGGGGTTGTCTTCGGGGTCAGTCAGTGCAGGAAGCTGATGCACCTGTTGGAATTCTGCCTGGAACATAGGAGGGGGTTCACTCAGAGGCCCAGGTGACCCAAGGGCTGCTCCCAGCCCAGAGGTCCTTGTTCTCCTCATGGATCCTGGTTGAACTAGCCCTTGGTCATTTGCATCATCTGCATAGATTTGCATAAATTACAGCGATGCTGACTTTATTGTGGTGGGTTCTTAGCCTGCCACGTGTGACCACTATTCATAAATGTTGACTTGTTCTATTTGATTCTTTCCTCTCCGCATCTACACCTCACCAGGAATAAAGCTGTCCCAATCTTAGTGGCAAAAAGCCTTTCACAGCCATTCAGCTCCATCAACCTCCAGAACTTCTCGTCCCCCCTAAAGGCACGCCCACAAGGCTTCACCCCCCCTTGTGCATCTCCATGGAGCTCCAGAGATCACCTGGGCTGTATCATTAAGAGAAATGTTCCTGCAGGAATTCATGTTTTGTGCAGTTTTAAGTTTTACACTTTGGAACCTGATAATTCATTCTGTGCACGACATTCCCACTCGACTGCATGTAATTATGGCTAGTCGATTGCAGTTTCTTGACAAGCTCTAATGAAATACCAACTTGTCAGGTTGTGGTTGTCTTTACTGGCACCGTGGGTCCTAAACATTGTTATTGACTACGTCTAATAATAACTTTCGAGTGCCGGCTCCATCCTCGCAGACACTTAAGTGTTCTGAAGGAGGTAGCTTTATTTTTAAACATGCAATTCAATTCACACTGCTGGGGTGCAGCTCAAAAATATGTATCTGCATCCTCCTTGCCCTTTGGAGAATGGCGAGCCTGGAATGTGCCTCCTTCTGTGACTAATAACAACTGTACCCGAAGGCCCAACCCTGTGGGCAAACCGCACGCCAGCCTTCGCCGCTCACTGGCTGTTTCAAGTGGGTCACTGAAAACACACACACTCCTCTACTCTCTCTCTCCCCTCTTAGACTGTGTGGGTATCTCATTGGCAAGAGAGACTCGAGCAGAACTACTTGGTGTTCTACTGTCACGAGGCCTCTTCCCTTTGCAGTAACACATGGTTTGCATCGTGTGGGAAAGACCCTGGAGCTCAGCTGGTGTGGCTCAGTGGCTGAGTGTTATCTCAGGAACCAGGAGGTCACTGGTTTGATTCCCGGTCAGGGCACATGCCCAGGGACTGTGGGCTCAGTCCCTGGTAGGGGGGCGTGTGGAGGCAGCCGCTCGAAGTTTCTCTCTCATCAGTGTTTCTCTCTCTCTCCCTCTCCCTTCCTCTCGCTCCAAAATATCCATAAAAGTACTTTTAAAAAGAGAAGCCATCCTGCCCTGCCGTCCCATGAGCAGCCCCGAGAGTCACGGCAGCTCTGTGGCCCCGGAAGCACGTGGCGTCGCTGTCCCTAGGAAAATTGTCATCAGTGTTGCCTGTGTGTGGTGGGGTTCTCTTCTGGTTTTCTTCTGAATGTCACTAACCCCTGCTGGCCGCGTGCTTCTTTGCCACTCGTATGTACCTTGTGGTCTGTGTTCCAGTTTTTGCCCGTATTTTGAAGTCTCGTTGTTTGTCTTCTTGAGTTCTGAGTCCTTTTAAGCTCTCCATATGAGTCCTTGACCGTGTGCCTTTCACAAATATCCTCTCCCATGTGTGGCTGGTCATTTCATTTCTCAAAGAATGCCTTCTAAAGAGGAGCTGTATTTTTTTCATTTTGATGAGGTCCAGCTGACCATTTTTATCTTGGTCATTTCACTTCATGCGTCCAATCTAAGAAATAGTTGCCCAACCCCAAGTCAGATATATGTCCTACTGTGCTTGTCTATGGGGCTTCCCTGTGGTACCTACAGTATTTTTGTGTATGGTCCATCTCGAATCTGTGTTTGTCTATCCTGGAAGGTGAGGATCAAGGTTAAATGTGTTGTTTGTGGATATTCAGTAATGCCAGCACCATTGGTTGAGCAGGTGTGTTACCTCTGCACATTTGGAGAACTCAGGTGCTGTGTCGGCGAGGACCTATTCCTGGAGGTCTCTGTCATCCATCTTTGGCACAGTCCACTTTTAGTAGAGAAAATGAACAGCATGTTGCCAGCCCGTTACTGAATGTTCTCAGGGTGAAAATGATGTAAGGGGGAGCGGGGAGGGTGTAAAAGATCAAAGAACTGGGGACATGAGCAGCAACACATTTTCCAGGGAGATCTGTCCACCACAACTTGACAAGGGAGGTGGAGACAATGAGAAAAGGCTCAGCCCATTTTTAAAAAAATATATATTTTATTGATTTTTCACACAGAGGAAGGGAGAGGGATAGAAAGTCAGAAACATCGATCACCTGCCTCCTGCACACCTCCAATTGGGGATGTGCCCGCAGCCAAGGTACATGCTCTTGACTGGAATCAAACATGGGACCTTTCAGTCCACAGGCCAATGCTCTATCCACTGAGCCAAACCAGTTCGGCCCATTTTTTTTTTTAACAACCCAATAGGAGACAATAAGACCTAGGTGATGGGGGCGGGGAGGTGAGGGAGGGGTAAACTGTTAACCTCATACTACTCAGCCAATGAGGAACTGGGGGAGGGACTCTGCGCATTAGGGTTAAATGTGCCTGTGATTGCGCTCTGAGCATGCCCGATCAACCAGACACCCGCTCTTGCAAGACCACATTAAAGATCTTGGTTTCACCATACTTCATGTCTCTGAGTCTGTTATTTGAATTCGGACAGGTGAGCATTTCCTCACACGGACTTCCCTTCTTGTTCTGTTGAACATGGTGTCTATTCTTCCTCCCACTTACTGATTGCCTTTCTAGTAAGTCTCTAAACCAGAAGAACCAAGTTCTCCAACTCTGTTCCTCATTTCCCACCTGGTTTTAGCAGGTCTTTTACATGTTAGTGTGAAGTGTAGATCAGCTTGCCCAGTTGTACATAAAGTCCTACAGCTAAGTGGTTGATTGATTGTTTGATCTACAAAACATATTGGAGAGATTTGACACCTAAGAACAGTTACTCTTCTGAACCATGAACATGGCCTAATTTTCCATTTTCTTAGGTGTTCTCTATGCTCAGCCATCTTTTCTGGTTCTTGAGCATGTGTTACTTCCAATTTCTGTCCAAGCATTTTAGTTTCAGAGTTCTTGATAAATGGTGGCTTAAAAATACATTTAATGTTGGAGCTGGGTTTTGCTAGCACTCAGAAACGTGATTAACTGTGGCGTTTGACCTTGCCTTCAGAGACCTTGCTAAATTCACTTACCCGTTTCCTTGGCTTTATCGTAGATCCCTCGTCGTGTTCTGCAGAGATCATCGTATTTTGTATGCAGTTAAGCCATGGTGCATCTGAGCTGGCATTTTTGCTCAGTGGGGTGGCAGGGATTAGCAGGTAGCTGGCTCCAGCAGATGCTGTGCCTTAGATGTGTAGACCGCACATAAGGAAGAAGCCATTCAACCTACTTCTACCCTTCAAGGAGAGCACTCAATAATTGAACTGCAGCTCAGCTGAGCATTTTACCCTCTTTTTATCTAAAACGCCACATATTAGCCCATGACCAACTGCTTCTGTTACACATTGTGGTTGTCAGTACACCGAGATCAGGAAAACATCTCCTTGCCCATCGGTGTTGGACATAAATGTGTAAATTACCAGGTCCTACTCGGTTCTGCGTTCTGTCGGAAAGCACAGTCACGTGATGGACTATTTTTAGGCAGAACCTTCTATTCACTGGGATTTATCAGCCCTGTGGCTTACTTGCTAAGTGCCTTTTTCAAACTGGGCTTTTACCGATCTTGAGCAACGGTATAAGCACTCACATTTACATTTACACGCGTGTGCATAAAATAAGTGTACAGAGGCACATGATGATATAATTTCACAGGTTCACAACTCCACGGCTCTTTCAATGACTAACTGACCTAGTTAAAGACAAGAACAGGATTCTCTGTGTGTGCGGAGAGATTTGGCACACCCGCTAAGACCGGTGCATTTGCTGAATGGTTGGCATGCACAGCGCGGATCTGACACTTTTTTAAACCTGTTCTTTGTCTCGCTCTCACCAGAAGTGTCCTTAGTAGGAACTGTTATTATCTCATTTTCTAGATGAGGGTGCTCAGGCCCAGAGAACTCTAGTAAGTTGTCTGAGGTCACACAGCTGCACAGCAGTGATGTGAGATGTGACCGTGAGGAGCCTGTGCTCTCAGTTCTTCACTGTGTCATACCCACCCGGTCCTGACGGGAGGCAGGATTCGTGTACATGTGACTCGCGGTGGCTCCGTAATGCACCCGCTGGTGTGTTTTCAGTTACAATGGGACAGAGTGTGTGTGTGTGGGATGGGGGCGGGTCTGAGGGGCAGACATTTGGACAACTGTCGCTTACCTGCTGGCCCATGCCTGGCCTGCGGCTGCTCCATCTTCCCCTGGCTCCCCCTCACCTCTCCCACCCCCAGGCCAGGTGTGTGTGTTCAGCATCATGAGGAAGGGGCCTGGCGTCCGTGTTCTCACACCATCGAGATGGATGTCAGGACAGATTCCTGTGGCTTCCCGCCAGCTGTCAAAGGATCCTGCTCACCGGTTCGCTGGTTGGCTGCCTCCTACAGGCGAAGGCACCGTCTCAGAGGTTGGTTCTGGCGAGTTTTTACAGCCGGGTGCCCACAGGTCGGGAGCTTGTAGATGACTCCTCTGCCCTTTCGCATCTCTCTCTTCACTACCCCCACCCGTTCCGGTTCCCGTCTCCCACTGTTATCCATGCCAGGCGTTTGATATCAGCGATGGCTTCATGGGGAACCTGTGGCTTGTGTCGGCTTCTTTCACACGACGTAATGCGGGATTCGCCCACGTGGCTGAGTGTGTGGGTCGCCTGTTGTGCACTGGAAGTCCGTTGTGTGCATATGCGGCAAGGTGCGGCTCCCCTTCTCCTGAAGACACACCTTTGGGTGGTTGCTGACTTTTCTCACACCGGTGGATTCGGGGCACATCTTCACGTCTCCTGCTCCAAGGGCCAAGTGCGGAGTCTAAGTTTCACTTTAAAATAACTGACACCGAGTGTTCTACGATGCTGCGCTGCTTGATGCTGCCACCAGCAATGCCCGGAAGCTTCAGTCCCTCCACCTGTTTCCTCCCTCCCATTCATTAGGGTCGGTTCCTTTAAATCTCATTGTGTCAGAGGATGGGAAACATTTCATTCTGGTTTTAATTTGCATTTGCCTGGTGACTGATGGGGTGAACATCTTTCATCTGCTTATTGACCAGTTGTATATTGTCTGTTGTGAAATGCCTATTCAGACATCTGTGCCCTTCATTTGAAAAAAATTATTGATTTATAGAATTTTTAAAAGTGTCCATTGTGGATAGAAGTCCTTTGGCAGATGTATGCATTGCAGATATTTTCTCCTGATTGGTAGTTTGCATTTGCATCTTCTTCATTGTGTATTTTGATGAAGTCTAATCTGCCCATTTAAACACACTTTATGGTTATGGTTTGATGTGTCCTTAGGGATGATAAAAGCATTTCCAAGAGGTTTGATGAGTCCAGAATTTATAATTCGGTCAATGATTCCTCATAATTTAATTTTTATAAGGTGTAAAATCGTGGTCTGTGTTCCTTTTAAAAAAAAATTTCTTTTTACAGATATTCAAATTTTCCCACAGCATTCCTTGAAAAGTCTCCTTTCCTCACACACACACAAAAAAAGATTTAGAACTTTGTCAACAGCCAGCTGGTATCTCCATACTCTTCCTTCTGTCCTGCTGGTCTGTGTATCTATACTTACCGATATGCCGCAAGAACTTTTAGATCTAAAGAGTCAGCTATGGAACTGACCTCTTTTCCCTTAGGTTGTCAAAAAAAATTACAACAGCTAACACAACAGTAGCTGTCCATTGCCAGTGAATTGAAATTATATCTATTTTTTTTGTCACACCAATAAAAAATATGTTTTTGGAATGCTGCAGAATCTTAGCAAGTTGTTCATGTGCAGTGAGGTGAGGTGTTGAAAATCACTGCTATAGATTCAACAGTCTTGAACTTAGATAGTACAGGGGTCAGCAAACTGCAGCTCGCAAGCCACATGCAGCTCTTTGGCCCCTTGAGTGTGGCTCTTTCACAAAATACCATGGCCTGGGCGAGTCTATTTTGAAGAAGTGGCGTTAAAAGAAGTTTAAGTTAAAAAAATGTGGCTCTCCAAAGAAATGTCAGTCGTTGAACTGTTGCTATTTGGCTCTGTTGACGAATGAGTTTGCCGACCGCTGAGATAGTGCACAACTCTGTTCTTGTCTTATAGGATGGCTTTGGTATTGCACGGTAAATGACAGAGCAGCTGGTCAGCTTCATTTAATTCTGTGATGATTTTTACTGGGCTTGACTTTAAGCATCTGTTGGTTTGGGTGACTGTAAGCATCTGTTGGTTTGGGTGTCTGTAAGCATCTGTTGGTTTGGGTGAGAGCAAACTTGACCTCTTCTAATCTACACCACGGTCCATTTCTCCACGTATTTAGATCCTCTTTGGTTTCTCCCAACAGTGCTGGCAATTCTCAGTTCTGAACTCATACCCCATTTATTCCCAGATCTCTGACGTTCCCACACGCACATGTTGCTGTTAAGTTTTATTTTCCCACTGCTCATCAGTTAGATACAGAACTAGGGTTGAATGTTGATTATTGACATTATAGCATTTGACCTTGTGAAGGTCATGGATTCTAGTATATTTTTTGAAATTCTCTGTGTTTTTTATGTAAGTAATTATGCCATATAGAAATAAAAGGTTTTATATTTTTATTTCTACTCTGTACACTTTTATTTCTTTTTTTATTTCTTTTTTTATTATTTAGTGTTTCCTTTCCCCCCCCCCGCTTGACCTCCTCCCGGCTTTCCCAACCCCTCAGCACATGCCCTCACCCCCCCTCCCCCGCAGTGTCTTGTATCCATTGGTTATGCTTACATGCATGCATACAAGTCCTTCGGTTGATCTCCCACAGCCCCCACCCTCCACCCTCCCCTGCCTTCCCGCTATAGTCCGATAGTCTGTTCCATGCTTCTTTGCCTCTGTATCTATTTTTATTTCCCCCGTTTCTTTTCTTTTAAAAAAATCTTGCCTCTGGAGACTAGAAATAAACATATGATCACAAGAAATGTTTGAGACACAATTTCAATGACCAGTAGTTCTGAGTCCCAGTTTCAGTGTCAAACTGTTCCTTGTGTGTGCATGTCAGCAATGGTGTCTGGGTGGTGGACACGTGGTGGCAATGCAGGGCTGACCCTTTATTGTTTGGTCCTCTTTCTTGTTTTATTTTAGTGGCGAGGACTTCTAGTGCAGTTGTGGCTGTAAGTATGGGGAAATATCTTTCTCTGACTTGTTATTTTGGGACCCAACCTAAATAAAAGAGTTATTCTCAGCACCTTTGCACATGGAGGAAGCATCCTAAGTTTTCATCCCTCCCGTGATCAATGATGGCAGGATTTTTCCCCCTCCTTTTACCTGTAACATGCGTTGCTTGATTTCCTAATGATAAATTAACCTTGCATTCCAGGGATACACTCCCCACGTTTATGATGCATTATCATTTCATGTGCTGTTAGAAGTTATTCACCAGTATTCCTTCAAGCATTTTGAATTTATGATCATGAGTGGCAATTGGTCTAATTTTCTTTCCTTTATCAGGTTTTGGTATCAGGGTTGTGCTGGTCTCATAAATCAGGTAGGGGGAGGGGGGAGGCGTGTTCCTTCTCAGTTTTAGTTGGAAAGAGTCCTGTAAAGTTGGCATCCCTCCCTCCCTGAGAGTTCGACAGAATTCACCCACGAGGTGGCATGAAGGAACCTGGGAGAGGAGAAAGTCGAGATGACAGTTTTCCAATGGGACATGTGACAGTATCATGGGAGCACGTGTGAAGGTCACACGTATACGGAGAGACCTCGGTATTTTCAGATGTGTTGTGGGGGACGGGGAAGGCCTGGGTGCCCGGCTCAGGGGATGGGGAGGTAAACCAGGGTCCACCTCCGTGGTGAGGCTGACGTCTCTGAGGCTGGAAATGGCTGTTTCGTCCTCATCCGGCTCCTCCCTCATCAATTCCGTGATGGCAGAGTGCGAACAACAATGTCTTTGACCCCCTTTCTTCCTCCGAACCCTTTCTCTGGCTATGAATTAGGGTAGTGTCCCGACCCTTACACTCTCATTTTGAAAACAGTTGACTGTTTCTTGAACCTCCTCGAAGCTTAATTGCTGCCGAAAGGAGCGTTTTAAACACGTTGATTGGATTTTTATTAAAAACCACTTCTGAATATCTATGTACGATTGCTGGGAAAGCATGCAGTTCCGTTTAATGTCCATATAACTCTTCGGAGGCCCAAGCACATTCTAAAACCCACTGATTTATAAATAATAAGGGCTTACCCTTTCTGCTCAAGTATTTCGCTTAATGTGCGAGTTTCTCTCTCATGTGGCACTTGGCGGTTCTGGAGTTAGGGACAGCCCCCTGGGGTCCTATAAGATGGCTGGGTTATAGGGCACACCCCAGGGGTTGCAGGAGATGAAATTCAACAATGAAACGGTGCAAATTCACTGAGCAAAAGTTCAGCGGTTGGAACCTCGACCTCACACCAAAGGTTCCTGGGTTTGATTCCCCATCAAAGGCAGGTTACCTGGCTTGCAGGTTCGATCCCCAGCCTTAGTTGAGGCACATGCGGAAGCAACCAATCAATGTGTCTCTCTCACATCGATGTTCTTCTCCCTCTCTCTCCCCCTCCCTTCCACTGTCTTTAAAAATCAACAGAAAAAAATATCCCCGGGTGAGAATTAACAACAACAACAAAAGACTGTTTAGGTGATTTCTTATTAAAAATCGAGTATTTGAAAAATCTATGCATTTTGAAATGAGTGTACCAGGTCCACCGTGGTGGTATTATGCCAGAGCTTTTACATAGCTGTATTAAAATTACAGTCTTATTCAGATATGACAGCAGACATTGGAGACACTGAGGCCATGGGTATTTCAGGGACACGGTGTGGAAAACTCGGAGGGGAATGTCACCTGCTGTGTCTCATTCCTACGCCATCATTAACTTCTCAGTGACAGGGGCTGGGCTATGCAGCTTAAGAGAGAGATGGAATGCTGCGAGAGTCTATGGAAAGGATTAAAGGATTGACAAGATAATGGTCAGATATAGAAATTGGGATTTAGTTTGGCAAAAAAATTGTTTTCTGCGAAATAGTCATTTGTGTCATCTTAACAGGGTGACCTTGTGTGACTCCAGGTAGAAGGAGCGTGGTTTCTCCATCCTTAAAATTAAAGAGCTATTTCAGGGTGCTGTTAAGCGCTAAATTGCATGTTTCTGGGGAAGATTAGCACAGAAAAGGTGTTATCTGAAAAAAGCTCACCTGACCCGGAATCCCAAGAAAGCTGGGCTTCCCTATCAAAAAGGAAACATGCGAATTCACCGATATTCTTCTTTCTCGGGGGATGATTTTAAAAGGAAGCTAATTTGTGTGGGAAAATGTTCCTCTCCTTATGCGTTCAGAGAGATTGGAGTGAGAACATTTTCAAAAATTTACACCTAGCCATGGCCCAGTGGTTAGAGCATGAGCTTCAGTCCCTAAGGGTCTCTGGTTTGATTCCTGGTCAAGGGCATGTACCTGGGTTTCAGGTTCGATCTCTTGCCCTAGTCACAGCATGTATGGGAAGCAACCAACCAATGGGTCTCTCTTATATCGGTGTCTCTCTCTGTCTCTGTTTCTCTTCTCTTCCAATCTCTCCCTCCCTCCCACTCTTTCTGAAATGCAATAGAAAAAAAATATCCTCTCAGGAGAATTAACAATAAATAAATAGATATGTAGATAAAAATTTACCCCTAATCTTAGAGATCTAAGCTTTGTAAGAACCAACACCAGACACACCTTTAGTCAGGGCATCATCAGGGTTCCTCCTGCTCCTCACAGACCCCCCACCCTACCCACCCTGGCGAGATCTTCACCCATCCTGTTGCCCAGTTAGGAATGCTTCTCAATGCTCTCTCAAAGCCTGCTCATCCTAAAGATCTCATTTCAGCATCATTCCCCTGGACTTCCTTCACTCTCCTCATTACCTCAGAGTGTCCTGTTCACCCCCTTTAGCGCCAGATCCATCCCCTCACAGACCAGGCAGGGTTGGAGTTCTCACATCATGGTGAGCACACCTGGATGCGTCAGTCTCGTGTCCTGTGATACAAGGGGTTGGAACCAGGCAGGGTTTGATCATCGTCACATTCCCCCATGTCCCAACACAGACCGTGGCACGGGTGACATGAGGGGGAAGGAGCACGGGCTGTCTTTACACGCCTGCAGGTCCTGGCCCCCCTCTCCTCAGCATCACTTCCTAGATTTCTAATGTTGAGGGTTGATGAAGCTCTTTGTCAACTCATCATTTATTCCCTCACTTTTTAATACATATATATATTACATATGTGTCCTTAATCCCCCATTACCCCTCACCCCCACGTATGTCTCAACCCCCTGTTGTCTGTGTCCATTGATTAGGCTCATATGCGTACACGCAAGTCCCTTGGTTGATCTCTCCCCCTTACTGCCACCGACCCCCACCTTCCCTGAGGTTTGACCATCTGATCGATGTTTCTCCACTTTTACGTTCACATGGGAGACCATCTTTACGGATGTCCAGGAAATAAAGTGTTAGGATAAAGAGAAAGTTGAAGGATGAAGCTATGCAATACAAATAAATACCACATGTCAACAGGATGTGGGTTCTGGCCCCAAATCTGACTGATTCACTCTGCCCTTGTCCCCTGCTTGGCTTATTGTCAAATACGATGAATAATATTTGCCTGCCACGTCGAAGGACAATATGTACAAAACAAGATTTTTTCCCATTGTTGTTCTCATTCTATTATCTATTAAACTGAGTGTATCGGCCCACGGATAGCCAGGAAGAATAATCAGCCGAGTGTGAACAGTTACGTATTATTAGATCTCCTTCCGTTGTAAGGAATGGAGGGAAACCCAAGCAGGCTTACGAGGAAAGGGCTCCGTGGCTCACATGAGCTGGGGGATCTACGAGGTGCAGGGCAGCGGGTTCTGGGGTGTGTTTCCAGAGTCCAAGGCCCCCTCCACTCGCCACCCTGCCCGGTAGCTTTGTCTCGGGTAGCACCACACAGTCGTCAAGTGGGCCCAGCACACATCCAGCCCCCCTGGTTAGCATCCCAGCTGAAAACCAAGACACAGCCCAGCTGGCGTGGCTCAGTGGTTGAGCGTCAACCTATGAACCAGGAGGACATGGTTCCATCCCTCTCCAGCACGTGCCCAGATGGTGGGCTCAATCCCTAATAGGGGGTGTGCAGGAGGCAGCTGAGCAGTGATTTTTCCCTCATCGTTGATGATTCTCTTTCTCCCTTCCCCTCTGACATCAATAAAAAAATTTATAAAAGAAAATAAAAAAGGGGGATAAGACAGGCAGAAGCATGCACATCCTTCTCCGTGGGCCTCAGGTGACCCAGCATGGCTGCCTGATTCACCTTGTAAGCTATTCCCTGGACCTGTCATCCTGGGATCGGATGATGTAGGCCAGCACCCTTGTTGTGTGAGTCCAGAATGGAGTAGGTCGCGCCTCACTGCATGGAACTGGGGGATGAGGGGCTGGAGAGAAAATGGGTGCTCCTAGGGAGGAAGGGTCAGGGGGAAGGCAAAATACAGCGTCTACCTTGACTTTTACCTCTGTCCCAGGGTTACCTACAATCTACCCACATTTGGCTTCTCCGCCTTTTTCAGCAATTCTGCCGTCATCTTGTACTGTGTGAGCAACAGCAAGCAATTCCACTGAGATGCTGTGTGCAATATGTGCTCTGGGCCCTGGGGGACCCTGTATTGAAGGGGATGGTGAAGGCCGACAGGGAACTTTTCAGGTGGTAGAAGTAGGATAAGCAACCACCTCAGCCCACACCTTTCATGCCAGCATTTGATGGATTGAGCGTGTCCGTGTGGCGGTTTATTTGACGCGCTTGACCAAGGAAAGAATTGGAGATGTTTTTCTGATATACAGCTGTCATCTCTCTACAGGAGCCCCGGTTTGTCTCCTCCATTGGGTCCTTTTTGTAGGACCTCAGCACTTGCTCCTGCGTGCATGTCTCTGTTTCCCAAGTGCGATGTCAGAGGGGAAGGAGAGAAGCTGTGGGATGGGGCGGAGCATGGCCAGGAGTCACCAACCTCAGAGGTGTCTCCACATCCACAGTCAGCTTCTCCTTCATGCCCTTGTTCAGTTGTTTTCTTCCTTGATTTTATTCTTAAACTAGAGGCCCGTTGCAGGAAGATTCCTGCAATAGGGCCGCCCCCCCTGCCCCCCCGCCCCCCACTTTCCTGCCTTCTCCCTGCCCCGCCTGCTTGCTTCTATGCAGCTTCCATCCCTTCTGCAGCACTTGGCTTCCTTCTACGTTGTCTTCAGTCTTCGCTTTTGGGACATGCAAATTAACCACCATCTTGGTTGGGTTAATTCGCTCCTGATTGGCTGGTGGGCGTAGTGGAAGTACGGTCAATTTGCATGTTCCTTTTTTTTTATTAGATAGGATATCTTCTGATTGATTTCCGAGAGGAAAGGAGAGGGATAGAGAGAGAAACATCAATGTTGAGAGAGAATCATTGATCGGCTGCCTCTTGCTGGGGATTAAGCCCACAGCCGGAGCCTGTGCCCTGGCTGGGTATCCAAGCCTGACCTCCTGGTTCAGCGGTCGACGCTCAATCGCTGAGCCACACTGGCCGGGCTCTTTGTTGATTTTCATTGCATTCTTCCCAGTAGAAAGTCTCAAAGCTTCAGCCCACGGAACTCTTTTCTTCTCGTCCAGCGGCTTTTTGTGTTCCACCTTTACCGAGGCGGTTACCTGGTTGCCCACCGTTACCGACTTTGTTCCCTGAATCTTCCCCTCACAGGCACTGAGCTCTGCATGCGCTCGCAGCCCGCAGCTTCTCCGCGGACCCCGGGCACCGGCTTCCGGAGGCTTTCCTTTGCACACCAGCCGAGCCCTGTGTGCTTCTGGAAAAGGAGGTGGCCTCTGTGATTCACTGTTCAACGCGTGATTAACACCTACATTTTTTGAAGTTAGGACATAAACAGGCTCTAAAAATGTCACCGTTAAGTAGATTATTAATTTATTTCATTTATGCATAGTGTCTACTCATCAGGAGCTACCGCGGCCTCCTATTATTGCTCGAATCCAATTTGGTTCTACGGCGCCACTCGGTAATTCCAGCGTGAATGATGGCCGGCCATAAATCAGGTCCTGGGTTCCGAGGGGACAATCCCATATCTGCAGGCCTGCAGGCCCTTTTGTGCTGAAACTCCGGGCTGCAAGCGAGGACAGCAGCACGGTGGTGCGGAAAGCCAAGGCGTTTCCTTTGATAGGTTTGTTTTTCATGCATATATTTTATTTAAGGAGAATTAGTTCAGTCTTAAATATGTGCCTTCGCTGACAAATGCTAATGTAGCCAGCAAACGAACGCAAAAGGTGTAGAGGAATACAGCAGCTATCATGTGACTAGTATCGATTGTACTGGGGCCCTGCGTGGGCTAGTTTTTTTCTTTCCTTTTTGTTAATCTCACCTGAGGGTATTTTTTCCATTGATTTTTCAGAGAGAGAGGAAGGGAGGAAAGGAGGGGAGGGAGGGAGAGATAGGGAGAGGAAGAAGAGAGAGAGAGAAAGAGAGAGAGAGATCATTTAGTTGCCTCCTGCACACGTCCGGACCTGGGTGTGCATTGAACCTGCGACCAGGGTGTGGGCCCTTGAGCAAGAATGGAACCCAAAGTCACTGCACCTGGATCCTGCATCATCGCATGAGATTGGAGCAGTGGTCGGCAGACTGCGGCTCTTGAGCCACATGCAGCTCGCCAGCCGCGATTTGCCGCTCTGTTGACTAATGAGTTTGCTTAATGAGTTTGCCGACCACTGGATTGGAGCACGTTGCTGCTTTCTACCAATCAGAGCAGCCGGCTATCCTGAGGCCCGGTGAAGAGGTTGGTGGCCAGGAATTCTGGGTCTTGCTTTCCTTGTCTCCAGGTCACCCAAGAACCCCCTGATGCAGGGAAGGGCCTGACTTGTGCTTCTCACCAACTCTCGGGACACCTGCCATGGTGGAGTCTGCAGACCCCCAGCACCGCTGGTGGACTTTCAGGGACAATGAGTATTCTCTGTCGCCGTCTGATAGGGGGGCTGGCCACGTGTGGCTGTAACACACTGACAGGGGTTAGTGTTACCATGTAGACTGCACAGCTCGGGGTGGGAGAATAATAACCCTGAGTGCGCCCTGTCCCCTGGGAGCCCTTCGAGGGTCGCTGCTGCATTTGTAGAAGTGAAGGCAAGACTCAGTGGGCCTGGCAGCTGCCCCCTCTCGGTCCTCTCCTCACAGTGGGCTCTGCCTGGTCCTCACTCTCCAGGCCCCCCCTCCCCCCCACCCCCCACCCTCAGTCCCCGGACATCACTCCCCTCTTCCCGAGGCCACATTCCAGAGTGTCCATCCTGGTCCTCAGGAGCCTGTCCCATTTGGATTCTGCGTCCATCCCTGCATCCCTCGCCAAGGCTGGCTCCTCGCCAGGCTGCGATTGCACAGGGCGGGTCAGGTCTACTCAGGTACATCCCTCTATTCCCTGGAGCAAGCCAGCGCGGGTGCTGACCCTGGTCCTGAAGAAGCGTGTGGAATAGGGATGCTAATCCACTGGCACAGATTCCTCAGGGAGCTGGTTCAAATGCAAATTCCAGCCGAAACCGGTTTGGCTCAGTGGATGGAGCGTCGGCCTGTGGACTGAAGGGTCCCAGGTTTGATTCTGGTCAAGGGCATGTTCTTTGGTTGCAGGCACATCCCCAGTAGGGGGTGTGCGGGTGGCAGCTGATCGATGTTTCTAGCTCTCTATCCCTCTCCCTTTCTCTCTGTAACAAAAAAATCAATAAAATATATTTTAAAAAATAAAATGCAAATTCCATTCAGGTCAGGATCAGGTGAGGAGGGCTTCGCAGCTCTCATTGTCACACGCCGGCAGACCGGTCCTGAGGAGACATGGTTCGAGTTCTGTTCTGAGAGACAAGTTCTAGGCGGCCCCAGGCCGTGGTCTCGGTGCATTCTAGTTTCTCTGGTGAAAGGGGCAGGGGACAGGTTCGGTCACTCCCTTGGAGGACCGGGGAGAGCCCGTTCTCCCGCCCCCTTCTGGCTGCCCCCACAGCAGGTGCCTGTGGGGTCTGTACCCTCAGCATCAGTTCCAAATAAAAGTGACATTGAGTTTCACTTTTGGCAAATGGTTGTCAAAAGGGAACATTCAAATCTAATAAGTAAAAATAAGAAACACACACCCACAGAAAAACAAGGCGCACGTTATCTAAACCACATCATTGTGGAAAGTGACTTCCGGCGAGAGAAATACAGCAGCATGCTAGGGTGATGAATGTCTTGGGTTTGGAACATAGCTGGCTCATCTTTCCCCTCTGGACCTTCTGGTAATTTCTAAGCCATATAAAGTGGGTATGTATTCTATCTGCAGCCAGAGATATTATGGGATATTATTTTCTAAAATACAGTCAGTCGCTAAGCAGCCAGAAGTGACTTATTAACATCTGATCATCTAATTATCAAACACTTATCCACTTTAGGCAGCAGCCTGTGTACAATACCGAGGATCACCAAGGAGAGCTCATCACGGAATCCAGACAACCTGGTAACAACGCAAATAAATTCCCTTGACTCAGTCACAAAACAGATGCTTTACCTGCTCTACTCGGGGAAACAGATTTATCTCGACTTGACTTAAAAACAGACATGCTCTTCAAATACATATACGTGTCATATTATATATATTATGTCATATATGTACTAGAGGCCTGGTGCACAACATTTGTGCACTGGAGGGTGGGGGAGAAGGTCCTCAACCCAGCCTGAACCCTCTTGCAGTCCGGACCCCTCAGGGGATGTCTGCCTGCTGATTTAGGCCTGCTCCCCACGTGGGAATCCTCAGTGCTGCCAGCCTTTAGCCCAGCTTCTGGCTGAGCAATGCTCCTTCTGTGGGATTGCACTGACCACCAGGGGGCAGCTCCTGCATTGAGCATCTGCCCCCTGTGGTCAGTGTGCATCATAGCAAACATTCCACCATTCGGTTGATTTGCATATTAGCCATATATATATATATATATATATATATATATATATATATATATATTTCAGAGAAGAAGGGAGAAGGAGAGATAGAAACATCAGTGATGGGAGAGAGTCATTGATTAGCTGCCTCCTGCACACCTCACACTGGTGATCAAGCCCACAACCCAGGCATGTGCCTGACTGGGAATGCAACCACGACCTCCTGGTTCATAGGTCAATGCTCACCCACTGAGCTACACCATCCAGGCAGGACAGACCTACTCTTCTCTCTGACAGCGGAGGTAAAGCTGGGATTAAGCTTGTGCCTTTTAAATTTAGTAGTTTTAGATAGCCTCATCATATAAGTAAAGTTTAGAAGATTATACATTTAGTCTAAATTGATTAAATGTTTTATCCTATAAGGGGAAAAATATAATACTATTGTATCTTCGGAATTGTTAATTTTATGTTGGGATTGGGAGACACTAGAATTATTTTAAGATAATATTTTTACAAGAAAATTACGTGGATAGAAGGAGATTTCGGCTTGTGTTTTGCATACGCTTTTATAATTGCTTTCTTTCTGCAGCAAATCCTGTCTGTACACATTACAGAATGGCTGAGTATTTCAGCTCAAATAAAGGGAAATGGTGTTCAAAAGGATAGTTTCTCCATTCCCATCCATTATGCTGAAATTAGAGTTCTGTGTCCATTCGGACTCTCTCTGGCCAGGGGCCATGAGCTCCGTTTCAGTTGGATTGGGGAGTAAGAGGACATTGGCGCACATAGAAAGCAAGCCTCTGTCTCTTGCAGGTGGAGCTGGGCTCAGAGACTGGCCCCACCACTACGATTCGTTTCTTTCCGTCTCTCAACTCTTTCGACTCCGTTGCCGTGTCTTCTCCGTGTATCAGGAAGACGCCATAGGGGTCCAAACCTCCCATTCTTCTGGAGAGACACGTGGAGGAAACACTCAAACTGTTCCTAGATTGTCCTTCCAGATATCCTGAAGGGCATTCTGATTGGTCATCTAAAATCACGTGCCCACAACTGAATCAAGTCACAGCAGCCAGAAACCTGCCAAGATGTGGTTCCCCCAGCTCCCTGTTCCAAACACGATGGAGTGAGGGGGGCGTCTCCAATCGGAAGCTGGGGAGGCCAGTGTCACGCGCCCATGGCGTGCGTGTTGTTGGGAGAGCCTTTTCTACGTGTGACAGATGTTGCTGCCGAACAAGCAACTTCAAAAATCTCCTTGGCTTCCCTGGCCGGTTTGGCTCAGTGGACAGAGCATCGAACTGCAGACTGAATGAAGAGTCCTGGGTTCGATTCTAGTCAAGGTCAATGGTTGGCAAACTCATTAGTCAACAGAGCCAAATATCAACAGTACAACGATGGAAATTTCTTTTGAGAGCCAAATTTTTAAAACTTAAACTATATAGGTAGGTACATTGATATTAACTTAATTAGGGTCCTCCTAAGCTGGCCTTTGTTAAAAACTCAAGGAGCCAAAAGAGCTGCATGTGGCTCACGAGCCGCAGTTTTTCGACCACGGACCTAGGTTGTAGGCTCCATCACCCCCTCACCCTTCACAGGTTCTGATTGGAGGCCCGTGTGGGAAGCAACCAATTGATGTGTCTCTCTCACATTGATGTTTCTCTGTCTCTCCCCTCCTTTCCTCTCTCTAAAAATCAGAGGGAAAATATCTCGGGTGAAGATTAACAACAATCATCAGTAGCCACGCCAGCATCTTTCGCTGAGGGCAGATGGCGTGAACGCAGAAAGATGAGCAGAATCACGAAAGGCCTTTCAAGTCTTCAGCTTGTAGCTGGGACACTGTCACCTTAGCCCACAACCTACTGGGCAAAGGAAGTCATGTGGCAAAACCCCACATCACTGAATGAGGAAATACACTTTCCGGCCACTGGGAGGTGCTGGGGAGTCATGTAACAGAGGGCTTAGAAACTGATTCTAATACAGGACAGGAATGCAGAAGAGAGCCATGATCTGTTCTCCAGAGTGCCTTTCCAGTCCCACCCCCCCCCCCCCCCCGCCACAGCGCCCCCCATGACAACATCAGTTACCAGATTTCTCCCCAGGTCATGTCTATAGAGCTAATTCTTCAGACCCAAAAATACACATAGCTCATCACCATTACGTTTGCATGCAAATTAAATTGCTCACTAGTATCTGCTCATAATTTGTTGTGTATTGGCTAAGTAACCAATGCAATTACTTAATTCATGTTGACGTTTTTCCATATTTTAGCTTTGACATCCCAAGCTTTGTGGAATTATAATTCTAGAAGAATTCCGATGTGAATTTTCACTTTCTGTTTGAGGTTTTTTATTCTACCTTTGATTTGTTCCTTTGGGGTAGATTGCCTAAAACCCGTCCCCCCCTCCCCACACCTGCCCACACAGAGGAAAAAAAAAACACCACGTTGGGGCAAATCAGCATTCATTCTGAGTCGGCTATGGTTTGATTGGTGAGTGTCATCACTTTAATATGAGCTAAGTGTATTTTTATGCGGTAATTTGGTGAATCATTTCAGCAGATCAGAGCAAATTGCCCACCTTTGTTCTGCCGGGTGGATAATATGTTCTGGATGGGCGATTGGGTATTAGTTACACGCAGCTGTAGCTCCTCTGACAAAGGCTTTCTCAATCGCCTTTCCCTCTCTCTCTATGGGCACACTGGCCGTGTGTCTCGTATAGGCCTTCACTGTGCTGTTGACCTGTCTCCAGGCTGCTGATCCGAGAGTGTTTGTGCATCAGACACGTGTGAAAGGCCTCCTTGGAGAGCAGCCCCCTTTTTAGTCAACACTAGAGGCCCGCTGCATGAATTCATGCACAGGTGGGGTCCTTTGGTCTGGCTGGCAATTGGGGCCATCAGGGCTGATCGGTGGGGGAGGGGGCACGGGGGTGTTTAGGGTCTGTAGGACATTGGCTGTGGGAGTGCACTGACCACCAGGGGGAACCTCCTGCATTGAGCGTCTGCCCTCTGGTGGTCACTGAGCATCATCGTGACCAGTTGTTTGGTCATTCATTCATCCTGTCGCTTAGGCTTTTAGATAGATAGATAGATTATGATAGATAGATAGATAGTTCCTGAAGAATTCTGATGTGAATTTTCACTTTCTGTTTGATGTTTTTATTCTACCTTTGATTTGTTCCCTAGGAGTAGATTGCCTAAACCCTTCTCTCTCCACCCCCCGCACCCTCCCCCCCCATACACAGAAAAAAATCCCACAACATTAGGGTGAATCAGCATTCATTCTGAGCCGGCTATGGTTTGATTGGTGAGTGTCATCACTTTAATATGAGCTAAGTGTATTTTTATGCGGTAATTTGGTGAATCATTTCAGCAGATCAGAGCAAATTGCCCACCTTTGTTCTGCCGGGTGGATAATATGTTCTGGATGGGCGATTAGGTATTAGTTACATGCAGCTGTAGCTCCTCTGACAAAAGCTTTCTCAATCGCCTTTCCCTCTCTCTCTATGGGTACATTGGCCACATGTCCGTATAGGCCTTCACTGTGCTGTTGACCTGTCTCCAGGCTGCTGATCCGAGAGTGTTTGTGCATCAGACACGTGTGAAAGGCCTCCTTGGAGAGCAGGCCCCTTTTTAGTCAACACTAGAGGCCCGCTGCATGAATTCATGCACAGGTGGGGTCCTTTGGCCTGGCTGGCAATTGGGGCCATCAGGGCTGGCCAGTGGGGAAGGGGGGACAGGGAGTGTTTAGGGTCTGCAGGAGGTTGGCTGACCACCAGAGGGCAGCTTCTGCATTGAGCGTCTGCCCCCGGGTGGTCACTGAGCATCATAGCGACTAGTTGTTTGGTCATTTGGTCGTCCTGTCACTTAGGCTTTGATATATATAGATGATACAGGATGAGGCTGAGAGGGCACATTATTCATGCTCTTTCCAGCATCCCCATGTAATTCTGCCCTTTAGGTGGATCTTGGCAATAGTGATGGTGTCAAGATTGTATTTCATGACTTGGCAAAGAGCACTTCTCCAGGTGGAATTAGTCCAGGGGCCTCTGAATACAGCTGAGGCATCACCAGTTGGAACCTCAATGTGTCCCCCTCAAAATGTTCCTGTAACGTGCACACCCCATCGAGTCCCCCTGCTGTAGACTCATTTCTAAGGAATAGAGCCATATATTACAGCTAACCGCTCCCTCCAACCTGCCAATCTTACTTACCGTTGTTAGCCTAAACATTGACAAAGGAATGAGGGGAAATGAAGCTGATTCATCTCATGCAACACACATCTGTTGATCTGGGCAGGAATGAACTCCGTGTTAGGAACACGGCTTATGTCCTTCTGTTCAGGTTTCTCGTGTGGAGCGTGTAGGGCAGCAGGCTCTGGTCTACCAGGTCTCGCTCTTCCTTTCAGCAGGAATGCGTTTACTTTGCTGTTACTGGTAGCGTTCGTGTTTGTTGCTCCCTTCGTGGTTATTAATTAATTTTAATTTTAAAAATACTTTTATTGATTTCAGAGAGGAAGGGAGAGAGAGTTTAGAGCAGATGCTATTGTAAGGAAACTCTGTGATGTCCATGGAAACTTCCTCTGTGTAGGCAGCTCCTGTCCATTAGAAGGGCCGTTTGCATTGGAGAGCATGATTTTGGACTCGCTGAGTTTGGGTATTAAATGACCTCCCTCCTTTGCAGTGCCCACAGACACGGAGAACAGATGAAGTTTCATGGTGCCGTTGTTCTGCTTTGCCTTGCTGAAAGCAGTTTGGCTCAGTGGATAGAACGAACGTCGGCCTGCAGACTGAAAGGTCCCAGGTTCGGTTCTTGTCAAGAGCATGTACCTTGGTTGTGGGCACATCCCCAGTTGGGGGTGTGCAAGAGGCAGCTGATCGATGTTTCTCTCTCATGGATGTTTCTAACTCTCCCTCTCCCTTCCTCTCTTTAAATATCAATAAAGTATATATATATATATATTTTAAAAAGAAACTTTGCCTCCTAAGTTCACTATTTCTGGAACCTCAGACAATTCCACAAGGTTTTAACTCTGGACGCTCCAGCTTAAATGCTAGAGGGGAATGTGATTTAGCAGAAAGAGCAGGAGTGTTGATTACACAGAATTAGATTCTCATGCTGACCCACACCCAGGTGCTGTGAGGCTCCAGCCACATTGCGGAAAATATCTGAATCCCTGTTTCCTCACCCGTGAGCGGAGAGAATACGTTTTATTGGTGGGGGGAGTGGAGGGGGAGCTGGTGGTCAGCCGGCCATGCAGCCCGAAGAGCTGGCTGCCTTGCTCCCCACTCGTCCTTTGGTCGATTTCTTTGTTTTTAGCACCAACCATTTCACTTAAAACTGCTCTCACAGAGGCTCCAAAAGCCCGGGTCCTAGTAAATCTAGGGGACACTTTGTGGTATTTTTCTTCTTTCCTATATATTTTTATTGATTTTGGAAAGGAAGGGAGAGAGAGAGAGAGAGAGAGAGAGAGAGAGAGAGAGAGAGGTGGGGGGAAGAGAGAGAGAGAGAGAGAGAGAGAGAGAGAGAGAGAGAGAGAGAGGATCTAGCCCACAACCTGGGCATATGCACGGACTGAGAACCGAACCAGGACCTCCCAGTTCATAGGTCGATACTCAACCACTGAGCGACACTGGCCAGTTTGGTGGTCTTTTTCTTGATCAATGTTCCTTGCCTCCAAGAAAGGATTGGCGAACAAAAGAACCGGATAGCAAATGGTTTTCTTTTGTGCGAGAGACGGTGTCTGAGTCAACTCCGAGTCTCTGCCGTCACCTGTGACCCCACCAGCAGGCAGTGCCCGTGCATAGGGGTGGCCGGTCCCAGGCTGCCCACTTCTTACTGCAAAGTGGCCAACATCCAGAATAAAGACAAAGGAACACTCGGTTTTCTTATCAATCCCTTCTACCTCACCTCAGTGTTGGGCATCGGAGACGATTTAGGGAGCACGTCCACCCTGGCTCAGGTCCCTGCCGTTAGAGCTGACTCCCCATTTCCATCAGGCACACCATCTGTCCCCGCCTCACGGACATCTTCTCCAGATGTCTCCTCCGTCGTCCATGCCCCATCAACCCAGGCTGCCTCCATTCCGTCCCCAGGTAAAGGGACCAAATAAAGGTTAAGCATCCTCTCTCCATGTCCCCAAAGAATAGTCTGAGAAAATAATGCATGCCATCTACATCCATTAGCCATTATAGACTCCATCCCAGAATATTCAGCTGCTCATTAAAGATGTCCTAAGATTGAGAGAAGGCAGTAACGCCGCACAGACATAAAGTAACTGCCAAAGTTGACGAATAAAGTGAGACGTTACCACATGGACACTTAAAAATAATGTCTAGCAATTGACAACTTCTTGGTCAGTCCACAGATCTCATGGACACAAGAAAGAGAAAAGCAATGCGTGTAATGCGATTCTAATTTGGGGAGGGGGAGGCTTTAAAAAATAAAAAATAATCTATCCTTATATTTGGTAATAGAAGTGTTTCATTTCAAGTAACTCAGCCAACGAGCTGCAGTCCCTCTGAAAATAAACATAATAACGTCCTCAAAAGTTTTTTTTAGTGAAATTTATGTGGAATAATTCTTACCACAGTGTAGAATCTCATAGAAGAGAAATACTGAGACTAAATCATAAAATCAAAATGCGAATAGTGTTCAGCTCTGAGTGTTTCAATTAAAATTTTCTGCTTTTAATCATTTTCTAGGAAATAAATCTGTGCCCCTGGTTGTCCACTTCTCAGTGGTCTGACATTCCAGAAACGGCACCATAATTGGAGAAAGACGACAGTCTGGGTCATGGCCTTTTCTAGAATTCTTATTGGCTATTTCTTTCTTGGCATCCACCCTGGGGCCCACGAGGAAGGGGAGTGAGGAGTAAAAGAAGTCTCCTAAGATGTTAGCGCGAAGGTTTTCTGATTTCTCTGCATCCCTGTTATCCTCAGTCAGTGGTCGGCAAACTTCGGCTTGCCTCTCTGTTGACTAATGAGTTTGCCATCCACTGGGATAGGGGCTTAATCACAAGGAACAACAACAGCCTGTAATTGGAATCGAGAGTCTAAGTCAGTGGTTGGCAAACTCATTAGTCGACAGAGCAGCAAACCGTGGCTTACGAGCCACATGTGGTCAGCTGCCCTAAGTGGTCAGCGCTGTGGAGAGGGTCACGGTTTGACTGGGAACATGGGTCATGGCCGCTGTAAGTGTGTGGAGAACTTCAATTACATTAGTGAAAACATGGACTGATAAAAGAGGTTCCTTGACTATGTGAGAATTGCTTACACATATGTCTCTGAGCCATTCTCTTCTCTATTCTTATTTTAAAAAGAACTCAGATGTGATGGTTTCATGTTCTTTTTTTGTGTTCTAACCTTCCATGTATTTTTCCTTCTCGCTTCCCAACACGGCGTGGCCACAAGCGAGGGGAAAATGAGGCAGTCAGACTTGATACCGTCGTGGCAGAAGGGAGTTTGTTACCACAACTTCCTTCCTTTGGCCTCCCCTGCTAGTTACTTAAAATTCCTGTTGGAACCAACGAGGTTACTTTATTCTAGGGTCTCCCCTAAGACAGAAACCGTGGTTGCCATAGCAGCGCCGCCATCCGGTCTCCTGAATCCGCAACCAACTGTGGGCAGACACGCCTAGCGCAGGCTCCCCAGGCAAACATCGCTGAGATGAGTGACAAACCCAACAATGGGCGCTGCTCCCTCGTTGCCATGGAAACGGGCCTCCGTCTGAGCCTTTCCATCCCAGGACTCGGAGTCCAGAGCTGTGTGAAGATGTGGGGGCTCCGCTCCCCCACAGTGAGCCCTCCCCACCAGACCTCGCCGGGGAGATGACTGACAAGGGGACAATGGGTCGGCCCTCGCTGCTGCCATGGTAACAGGCCCCAGGCGTTTGTGGATGCAGAGGCAGCAAAGTGAAATGACAGTTACAGAGAACAAATATGGTAAGTTCCTCAGGAGTCAGATTGCACACATTTTGGGGTGTCAGTGGGGCTGACTTTCCTAAAATAATACATGTTCCACATGCGTGTAATGAATCCCTTTAAACCACGCTGGCCTGAAACAAAACACACCCCTCCTCTAGCAAAGCGTCCCAAATCACAGAGAAGGTCTCCGAAAACAAACAGCGCAGGGATGTCTGTGGAGGGGAAGGACTGCTGGGTGTAGGCCAGCCGCTCAATTGAAGCGATTGGCATGGTTTTACCAACCACCTACCCACATGGCATTATTTTAGAATGCGGCCAATCGAAATGCTAGGTTCAGACACTTATGTCAAGCTAGTCATCCATTATTTTTATTGTACACTAGAGGCCTGGTGCATGAAATTTGTGCACAGGGGCGTGGAGGGGCAGTGAAAGACGTTTGTCCCCGATACCCCTCCAAACAGGACAGGATAACCTGAGGTAAGGTCCCCGGTTCTTCCAGCCTCATCTCTGCTGGTTTTCTGAACACGCTGATGGCTCGTATCCTCAGCTTCTGCTGCCTCCTCAGTCCCAGGGTTTGTGCTCTTCATCGCCAAGTGCACCTGCCCTCCTGGGGAGAAACAGTGTCACCATCATACTCTCCCTTTAATGCCTGTCTCAAGGGGTGGCCTCCTTGTGAACTGCCCTCAGCCCCTCGCACCAGAGCATAATTAGAATCCATTCATCAATACATTTTAAATGTGTATTTCTATTGTTTTCAAAGAAGGATGGAGAGAGGTAGAGAGAGAGGAAGATTGAGAGATCAATGATGAGAGGAGAGCCTGGGGAGCCTGCGCTAGGCGTGTCTGCCCACAGTTGGTTGCGGATTCAGGAGACCGGATGGCGGCGCTGCTATGGCAACCACGGTTTCTGTCTTAGGGGAGAGAAAATCATTGATCGGCTGCCTCCTGTATACCCCCTCCTGGGGATCGAGCCCGCAGCCAGGGCCTGTGCCCCAGCTGGGAATTGAACCGTGACCTCCTGGTTCATAGGTCGACGTTCAACCACTGAGGCATTTATCAATTATTTGACTGAGGTCCAGGGGCTGCAGTTGGTTTGGACAGGGGTCACTTGATTGCGTCTGAGGAGAGATGATGGCCTCAATCCAGTTATATTCTCTCCACAGGTGATGCCCACAGAGGAGAAGGGAGAGAGAGAAGCTAATTCCTGTGTCAGGTATCTTTCTGCCCCTCGTCCCCACCCTTTTCTGAGACCTGACTATGTCCTCCCCCTCAGAACACGGGAAACACTGAATCTTCAGAATGAATTCTCGTTATCTCCTTTGTGGGATCATAACAGCAATGCAGACAAAGTCAAGAAGAGTTTATAAAGATGGGGCTTGGTGGTTGAGTGTCAGCCTATGAATCAGGGGGTCACAGCTCAATTCCTGGTCTGGTTACTGGTCCAGGTTGTGGGCTCAATCCCCCATGGATGTTTCTATATCTCTCTCCCTCTCTCTCCCTTTCCCTTCCTTTCTGAATTCAATAAAAAAATGTATTTTAAAAGTATAGAGATTGATAAATTAGAAGGAAGACAAAAATAGCTCCATGAAAATTGTAATATGCTCTTAGAATGTAGAGCATAAGCTACAAAAATAAAAAAAAATAAAAAGAATTTATTTGGCTTCCGATATTTCCATTGGAAAGACACGTTTTCTTAGAGTTTACATTTGATCCTAATTTTGCAGGCAAGAATATTTTAATGTAAAATAAACTGAGACAACATGTTCAGCCCGTGTACATAGCTAAGATATATGGAGTAGCCTCAAATTATATTTCTTCCAGATCTGGTGTAAAAGATAAAAAAAAAAAGCTTGAATGAGGATTTAAGCCAACTTTTTCTTTTGATACCATTTACTCCTCAAAAGTTTAATCTGGACATGAAATTTCAGATCAATGTAAAGAACTTATAAGACAGAGTAATTCTAGGGATGTTTTATCGATGTAGGTCGTGTGCGCCACTCAAAGCAGAACTCTTCCAACGTGATACGTTTTGTGGTTGGTATTTAAACCTAAGCCCTGGGACAATCCCACTTTATCCTATTGGATTTTATTTAAAGCAACACGAGAGATTTTCTCCTTGGCTCTAGTTTTCTTGTTATTGTTGTTGGTGGTGGTGGTGGTACATCTTGTTTTTGTAGGTCTAAATCCCACATTGAACCAATTTCACAGTAGCTTTGGTGTGCTGGCGAAAAATAGAAGAATTTTTTTTTCCTCCTTGGTTTTCATGTTTCTCCCCTGGTTAAGTGAGGGATTTGCGAGCCTTTTTAAAGTAGGATTTGTCCATTTGCCTCTGCTTTATCCAACGAAATGACCTGGGCTACCTTGTGATGGGGAATTTTCTTTGCTGCCTTTGTACTTTGGCTGCGCGTATCATATTTAAGATCATATAAAGATGTGTTAAGCCATTTGCTCGGTGTTCCATGGAATGAAATCTCCAAGAAACCAGAAATAAATGTAACCATTATTGGTAGAAGCTTTCTGCCAAGAAAGAGCAAAGATTTCTTACATAAGAAACAAAACACTCCAAGCTCAGAGCAGGCAGCACCATGGTGCTGTGATAGAAATGGGGCTGGGTTAGAGGTTGCTGATGGCTCTAAATCAAAACACTTTTTCAGCTCATCTGCTATCTAGATTGTCCTTCTCAGTCGTAAAAACTTACTTATATTGACAATGGATTTCTGGTCATTGGACGTAGATGGTAGTTAAGATTGGGGGGTCCTCCAGGGATGAATTACTGTGCCGTTCACTCCAGGAGGCGGCTTTCACTAATCACGTCGGGGAGTACATTTGAAATGTGATTGATTATCAGAAATTTGATTGAGGAAAAACTTTCACAAACACATCGAACGCAGGATACAGCGGCAAGGGGGGAATATTAGAACTGGTTGGTATAAACAGTAATTTGATTTGCATTTATTTTTCTAGCATCTAGGTACACTCGTCTAAACTTAATTAAAGCCAACTAGGGGAAAGGAAATTTGTGTGAAGCAAGGATGTTTCTTAAAAGCTCCTGTGAAATAGGGAAACATTTCCAGGTGGACGGGGTATTGCTGCAGGGAGAGAGCAAAAAGCACCTTCCCCACATTTTTCCAGAGAATAACCTGGCGGGAAACATGCCTGGCAATTCCATTTTAAAGATAAACTGTTTCCATTTCCCCTCCTATCCATCTGTTCTCTCTCTCTCCCTCTCTCCTTGTGACAGTAAGACAGTCTTCCCAGTAGCTTTTATTTCAAAAGCTCTATGGGGTCTGCCTTCGCCAGGGGTTATTGGAGACGTGTATTCCTTTTCAGGCTTGCCGAGGAATCATTGCTGGGAAGCAATGTCCTCCCAAACCATCGCCATTGTTTATGACAGGAGCTCCCCATCGGACGTAGCCACAGAAATCTCCTTCTGCTAGAAGATGCCCAATAACAAGCAAATTCTCACTCGGCTGGCATGGTTCAATGGGTGAGCATTTGTGAACCAGGAGGTCACAATTTGGTTTCTGCTCCGGGCACATGCCAGGGTTGTGGCTTCGATCCCCAGTAGGGGGCGTGCAGGAGGCATCTGATCAATGATTCTCGCCATGGATTTTTCTCTCTCTTCCTCTCCCTTCCTCTCTGAAATACACACACACACACACACACACACACACACACACACACACACACACACTGAGTGGCCAGATTATTATGACCTCTGTACTCTTTTATATAATAAAAGGCTAATATGCAAGTTGTCCCCTCAACCAGAGTTTGACCAACAGGCTGGCCAGGCAACCACCCATGCCCCCTCCCTCTGGCCAGGCTGGCCAGATTCCATCCATGCACGAATTCATGCACCCGGCCTCTAATATAATATTCTCAGTGGCCAGATTATTATGTGCTCAGAGTTCAGAGATCATAATAATCTGGCCACTCAAAATATATATATATATATATATATATATATATATATATATATACCATGGTTTACACATATACCATGGTTTCCCCCTGAGTTTTCTCTGCTTCATTGTCCCCTTTTATTTTCAGACAAAGGGGACTGAGTTATTTCAGCGTGCCTTGAACTAATCACGTAACAAAAGTCATTTAACCAGCCATTTACACTCATTGTTTGAGAATGTCTGGATCTGACCTTTCCCACTATCTTTCCTCATTGGAGGCAAATGATGATTATTTCAATCTTAGTTGAGAGGATCCTGGATTCCTCCTCAACCTCTGTTTAGAGGTGGAGCCTCCAAGTCAACTTCTCCGCTGGGTTACCAGGTCCTTTCCCACACAGAACCCACTCCTCTCATCAAACCTGAATGTTCACTGTTAGTTGGAGAAGGAGGTGTGGCTCTGCCGCTCAGCATCCCGGTGGCTCCTCCTTTCAACCCCTGGGTGGTTCTTGTGGGCATCTGTGAGGCTCTGGCTCCTCAGACTGGGCGGAAACCTTCCCAAGAGCAAGGTTCTTACTGTCTTGGGGGTCCGCATGCAGGGTTTGTTCAAGAGGAAGAGAGATTTTCGAGAGCCAACAGCCTTCGGATGATAGAGAGATAAAGATCAGAGCAGAATGCAAACACCTTCACTACTATCCTGTTTCTTTCTTTTTAATCTATTTTTTATTTAACTTTTTTCCCATCACCATTTATCTCCTGTATGCCCTCTACCAACTCTACCCACCTGCCTACCGCCCCCAAAATCACATACTGTTGTCCATGTCCATGAGCTCTCTCTTTTTTTATTTTTTGCTCAATTCCTCTACCCTACCCTTACCCCCCTCCCACACACACACACCTACACACCCTTCCCCACCAGAGCTGTCTGCCAGCTCTCTCTCTCTGAATCTGTCTCTATTTTGCTTGGTAGTTCAATTTATTCATTAAATTCCATATATGAGTGAAATAATATGGCACTTGTCTTTGCTAAGTGAAATCTGGTTCTTTTTAATAAATCTTACTGCCCTTCCCTATATATTCTTAGGAAAATAAGATGCATGGCAGAAAGAAATGGAAAGCACTAGAGAAATGACGAGGATGAGGATTTAGATCTTGCTCTTAAAATCTTCTGTTACATTGCTTCTCAAAATGATGTCTCTACAAATGTGGGGACACAGCAGCTTGTCTGCTGCCCATCTCACAGAGCGCCTTGGGGAGCAGGCATGGGTCTGAGGCGACAAAAGCAGGTTACGATCACATCAAATAAAATGTTTGCTTCACGTCTCACTGTGGCAGCTACTAACATATTTAGTCAAGAGAACAATCCATTGGTGTGTCTGCACGGCCAGCTCCTCTCCCCCCTCAGGGTCGGGTTGAACTTCATTTCCTTTCAGCGGGTCCTGCTCATCATGCCTACCATGACACTTACTTCCTACAAGGGAAATCATCGGGATGTGTCCTTCTGTACTCATCTCATTACTATTGACCTTGCTGTGCATCCAAGCTTCTCAGCTGTATCACGCCAGGGCCCCAGTCTTTCTTTCTAGGTCACTGTTGTGTCTTTTTTTTTTTAATAAAAATATGTTTTTATTGGTTTTAGAGAGGAAGGGAGAAAGAGAGAGAAACATCAATGATGAGAAAGAATCATCCATCAGCTGCCTCTTGCACGCCCCCTAATGGGGATCTAGCTGCAACGGGGGCATGTGCCCTGACCGGGAATCGAACCCTGACCTCTTGGTTCATAGGTTGATGCTCAATCACTGAGCCACACAGACGGAGCTCTCACGATTATCTCACTATCAGCCATTTCTAAGATGTGTATCATGCGCTTTTGTGTCTGCACATTCCCACAGGAACAGCCAGTTCTGAAGAGTGAGATCTGTTCACACCCCTGCTGTTGTTAACAGTGACTGTGGGTGGTCCCTTGATGGCCCTGTGGGTGCTTATCCTTGGTCACAGGGTTCAGTGAGCCACGTCGTGGTGGACGGAATCCCAGGGAGAGTGAGACCAACCTCCACAGCCTTTCCTCCCGGTAACTTCGAATTTCCAAATGCTTCAGTTCCTTTCATGGTAGGTTTTGTCTTTGGCTTTCTCTCAGTGGCTGCAAAATGACAAGTCTGAAGAGCGGGGGAAGATTAGACAACACAAGTGGAATGTGTTCTGTCTCCTGGGTGCTCCTGGCATGGAAAGTAAGTGCGTGCCCACATGCCGACTTGAGTTTAATGAACCACTCAGAGTGGTCTCGTCCATGGACCGCTCTTTATTGAAAGCTGGTGGGCACCTGTAGCCACAGGTAAGCATGTGGGGAAGGATCCCTTCTTGTTTCCTGCCAAATCCGTATGGATATTTACGTCATTCTCAGGCCGTATAAAATGATCGGCGTAAAAGTTAGCTCGCTGTATTGGGTGAAACATTTAATTAACTCACCCCTCGTGCCTTGGCAGGGCCAGACCAAGTGATTACTCAGGCCTCCGATGGCCCATGGGCCAGATGTTCTCCATCCCTGATTTAGAGAATAGAAGATCTATCTACACTAATAAAAGAGCAAGATGCAAATTGACCATGCCTTTGCCACTCCCACCAGCCATTCAGGAGTGAGTATGCAAATTAATCCCACAAATACGGTCGGTTAATTTGTATATGCAGGTGCCGAGTGGCTGGGGTCAGAGCAGGATGCTTGCGTTGTCACCATGGCGACAATGGAGGCATTCTGCATCTCCCCAGCCACTCCAGGCCTCTGGGCAGTGTGGGAAGGTGGAAAGGCAGCTCCAGCCAGAGCGAAGGTGGTGCAGGCAGCCAGGGGAAGGAAGGCTCATTCTTGCACGAATCTTCATGCATCGGCGCTCTAGTTAGTGACAAAATGTTACCCTGTGCCCTAATTAATGTCTACAGTAGGAATAATTCATATAATGAAAGTAACTCTGAAATGAATGGTCACTGTGATGGAGTGATGATTGAGGGTTAATTGAGGGAGGAGTTGGTATTTAGTCTTGGCTTCCAGGGTGCATGGGTGGTGTTTGGAGAGTGATGGCTGCTCTGGGACCTGGCGAGGTGGGAGGGACAAGGGACAGGGGTCCTGGCTGCAGAGAAGGGAAGAGATGTGAGGGAATATGGTTGAGTATGGGGCATCCTGCTTGTGAGAAGCAGGAGGTGAGGTAATGTTTTCACAGTGAGGAAAGTTTGCAGAAGAGCTCAAATGGGGAGTAGTGTCTGTCCAAAAGTGATTCAGCAACATGATGAAATGCACTTTTATTATTTTTTAATATGTTTTTATTGATTTTAGAGAGGAAAGGAAAAGGGGAGAGAGAGAGAAACATCAATGATGAGAGAGAATCATGGATTGGGTGCCTCCTGCATGCCCCCTACTGGGGATTGAGCTCGTATCCCGGGCATGTGCCCTGGACCAGAATCAAACCCAGAACCCTTCAGTCCGAGGGCCAGCGCTCTATCCAAGGAGCCACACCGACTAGGGGGAAAACGCGCTCATAGAAAAATGACTGTGATGGTGGCATAAGCCGAATTGATTCCAAAAGGGAAAAGGAGTCGGGGAGTGGGAATTAAAAAACATATGCTTAACTTTTATCTCAAGAATTCCTAGCTTTAGAAGAACACTTTCTCATCCAAACTTAGTTTCTGCCTGGAGCCACATGTGAGTCACTCACAGCTTGGGTGTGACAAGACGAATACTAAACAAATCCAGTCCCCCCCCCCCAAACTCCCCACCACCCCCGGTCACAGACTCATGTTGTAGACACACGCCTGCTGGTGAAGCAAGCCGCCGGGACCCACTCCCTGCCACGGTTACAGTGACAGACACACGCACAGACATCTCTCCCCGTCGGCGAAATGTGTTCATTAGGCTCATGATAATAAGCAACACGAGAAACAGATTCCTAAAGTGTGTGTGATGGTGGGAGATGAAATGAGAAGAAATCCATAATCATATCTGAGTAGCGTTCACACGGACCAGGAGATGCGGAGTCGGTGAGGACCGCTGAGCTGTGTCACACAGGCAGACGACAGATGTTATCTCTACACGCCTCCCAAAGTGTGCTCCCTGCTGAGACCCGCACCCACAGCTTTACAGAAATGGGAGACGGGAGCTGGAGGCCAGGGATGCGGCATCTGGGGGCGGCGGCGAGGGGAGGGGGTGCTTAGAAGGATCTGCATTTCCAAAGGTGACAAACACAGTTCAGTTTGGTCTTGGATTGAATTCCAGGACGTGTGTGTGTGTGTGTGTGTGTGTGTGTGTGTGTGTGTGTGTGTTTTAAATATATTTTATTGATTTTTTTTTTACAGAGAAGAAGGGAGAGGGATAGAGTTAGAAACATTGGTGAGAGAGAAACATCGTTCAGCTGCCTCTTGCACGCCCCCCACTTGGCATGTGCCCGCAACCCAGGTACATGCCCTTGACGGGAATCGAACCCGGGACCTTTCCGTCCACAGGCTGATGCTCTATCCACTGAGCCAAACTGGTTAGGGCTTCAGTGTGTGCTTTAATCGACAGCCGGGAGGAGTTTGGTTTCAGAATTAAGCAGCGGCTTATGATCATCCTGGATGCGCTGCTCACGCGGCCTCGCCCACCTGTCACTCACCACGCGTCACTGCCGCCAGCCGGCTTCTGTCCCGCCAGGGCCACTGCCTGGTTGCAGACGTGCCAGCTGCCCGGTGACCCGCACCCTGTTGGCCCTTGTCCCTGCCGACGTGCGATCGCTGCGCAGCAGAAAGCCACGCGTCCTTTTCCGCCTCTCCCCCGGGAAACCAGATGCCCTCACCCAGGTCTGCTGGCACCTTTGTGCCAGCCCATGCTGTTTTGGTTCTGAGGGGAGTACAAGGGAAACTGAGATGCACGGTGTTATGCATTCGGAGGTGAAAAGGGCCAGCAGTTAGGACACAAAGAGGGGCGTGGAGATTAATGGGAAGATGAGAGTAGCTGGCAATTCCACTGAAGCAGTGGTCGGCAAACTCATTAGTCAACAGAGCCAAGTATCAACAGTACAACGATTGACATTTCTTTGGAGAGCCACATTTTTTTTAACTTAAACTTCTTCTAATGCCACTTCTTCAAAACAGACTCGCCCAGGCCGTGGTATTTTGTGGAAGAGCCACACTCCAGGGGCCAAAGAGCCGCATGTGGCTCCTGAGCCGCAGTTTGCAGACCACGGCCCTGGGGGCTTCCTCCCATGAGACAGGAAAACGTCCCCTGAGCCATTGCCCTGGTCACTGGCTGCAGGAACGACTCATGTGATTGACTCCCAGGAACCATCTCCCCTTCTCATTTCTCTCCGATCTGCTGTGACGGACACCCAGGATCCTGGGGGTGAGGGTCAGGGGGGTCAGTGCACAGCCGTGTTCACGCAGAGATCCCTGTGATTTTCTCTAGGAAGTGAGCCACCCCATCTCCCTGTGGCCGCTGCTATTCGCTGGACACCCCTCCTGGGGTCCCAAGGCCCCAGGGTCACTCAGTTTCCTCCCCCCACCCACCCTTCCCCTTCCCCGTGGAGGTGATATATTCCTCCGGAAGATAATGCCCGTGTTTTCTTTTACCGCATCAGTAAATCTGGAAGCCACAGCCATCAAACACCACGGCACCGTTTTTATTTCCTGATGAGACCGTCTCGGCGGCCTGTCTCGGGAGGGACGCGCGGGGCCTCGCCTCCGGGGCAGCTCAGCGAAATTACCTTTCCTCGCCGCGATGGATGGCGTCTGCCGCGTGTAAATAAATCTCAATGGCCACGAGTTAAGTGAACAAAATCACGGCTTCCAGGATTCCTGGAAGGGTGATCGGACAAGTATTGTAATCCCTGCGGACGGGGTGATGGATCGCTCCTGTCTCTCGTAACAGTGTGGCTTTTTCCCTCCTTGTCGGTATTTGGTCTGGGAGCAGCCACCCTGCGGTGTGATGCTGAGTCTGCTCTCGACATTGAAACGTGAAAATCCTTGTCACCCTTGGCTCGATTCGGAGACCTTCCAGCGAGGGGGAAAGCGCTCTTTCCCTTCTGTCAGCTCTGGGGAGGAGCTGCAGCAGTGGTGGCCGGAGGAGGACAGTTGGGGGCGCCTCCTCCAGGGAGCCCCTCTGGGTTGAGCCAATCCCTCCTCGCTCATTATGTGAGGTCAGGCGGCCAGAGTTGCTTTGAATAGGAAGGTCTTGGCCCTCATCATCCTTCATCCGGGAAACTCGAGTTCGGGGGCTGGCTGGCATCCGGGGGGCCTCCAGCTGACACACCCTTCGCCCACATCTCCAGGAAACTCTGAAGAGGCCCCTTGTCCCTTGAGCATGGAAGATGCTTCCTGGGAGGGGCTTGGGGATGCAGCCCTTGGGGTACCCGGAGTCAGTGACTAGTTAGGACAGCGACATAAGCCCAAAGGCAAAGAGATTGCCTCTGGGGTTCCCAGGCTTGCTGCTGCGGGGCCTGCCCCAGCCTCATCCTCACTGTGCTGTGTCCTCTCCAGCTTCTCCCTTTCTCCCGACCCCCCTCTCTGGAGCTGCTTGCCCGAGCGCCCCCAACTCAGCCTGGGCTTAGGGACTCTGAAATCGCATTCGTATGTTTAAGCCCGAGTGCCAATGACCCGTTTCTCAGAACTCAGTTTATCTTGGCATGCGTTAATTACACATCCTTCTATGCCTCTATAAATAATGAGATTTAACCACAGAAGTAAAGGCGCCTCAAACATCACTGGGGGTTTGTTATCAGACATGGACTCCCAATGTCCCATACACCCTTAAACTCAGTCTATTCCGAGTCTGAGTATTTTCAGAGAATGCATGGTTTTCTTCCGACACAGAATGTTTCATGAGCAGACGTGACGGTCATTTGTACAAACAATGGGATGTGTTCAGAAGCTCCGCGGGGCTGGAGCTAATGAGAGCAGGGGAAAGCAAACGTGAACAACATTTTGCATGTCCACGATGTTTCAGATACTCATTCTAATCCACTTGATGGCAGTCCACCTGCAGTCCACTGGCTTCTCACGTGCCCTGTACGGTTTTGTGGAGTCTTTTTCAGTCTAACCCCAAAGAACATATTCAGGTTGGCAACCTCCCGGTCACTGTCCACGTAGAGCCTGGATCAACCACATTGTTCTCCCCACACGCTCAGGATGCCTGCTGCCCGCGCCGTGGTTGTATTTGGGGGTGACGGGCAGCGGAACAGCTATAGAACCCCGAGTAGCTCTGTGGACAAGTTACACACCTGTCTTTAACTCCGTTTATTTCCTCCTTTTAAGCTGGAAATGATTACAAAGGTACTTCCCTCCTAGGGTTGAATTTAACACGTCCGTCTCTGTGGGTGAAAATCCTGAAGGCATCGCCTGGATAGGAAGCCCTTGCTATTGTCCCAGGTTAATGACCGTAACAACAGATTTACGGCCGTAAATAGAATCGGAAGTTGTTCCCAAGAGAACGACATTTTTTATCTTTAAGGCAGGAGGGCTTCGAATGTCCCTTTTCTTGCTTATATTTATTTTTCTTCCTTTCCCAACTAGTTGGCGATGATTATTTCTCTTTAGTGAACATGACTTGAGACCTGTAGCCTCATTTATCACCCGTGACAAACACTGCTTTTAACGGAGTGGGAAAAGTGAAGAATAACTGTTTCCCCCTTCCCGGTAAGATCGTTTCTGTTTGCAGATGACATGATGCATAGAACATGCTAAAGACCCAACAGCAACAACAACAACAAACCTGTTACATCTCATTAATGAGCTCAGTCAAGTTGCAGGAGACAAAATGGGAATAATAGTAAGACGTCCAACGTGAAGGAATGTTGCATCACTTTAAAGCGCTTTCGGATGCAGCGTGGAATGGATACACCCCGCAGCATGCAAGGGCTGTGGGGGCACACCCTCCTGTTTTAGGCACAAGGATACAAAAGCTGAGGAAAGTGGTGTGTTGTATTTTTTTAAATTGATTATTTACAGAGAGGAAGGGAGAGGGAGAGGGATAGTTAGAAACATCGATGAGAGAGAAACATCAATTCAGCTGCCTCCTGCACACCTCCTGCTGGGGGTGTGCCTGCAACCCAGGTACATGCCCTTGACCGGAATCGAACCTGGGACCTTTCAGTCCTCAGGCCAACAATCTATTCACTGAGCCAAACCGGTCTGGGCAAAAGTAGTGTTTTTTGATGGGCCTCCCAGGGGGTCAGTGGCTACCTGCAACACACCAGACTGTTTCATTTCTTACTCCACGTGATCTCTCCCCCCACAATCTCATTCGCAGGGACATCCACATGGGTGGATGCAAAACCCGCTAACATACGCCAAGAAACTGGTTTCACACAGGGAACAGTCCTGAGGCTCTGTGGATATCGGCAAGCCGCCTGCCTTCTTTTGTTTATGTTTCCGTAGGAGATTTCACCATCACCGTCCTGAACCCATAGACATCAGATTGGCGTCCACAGGACGACGGTCCCATTTATGTTTCTAACAGCACAGCGGCCGGCATTGCACAAAACAATGCTCCACCTTTTAAGACTTGCTAATCCCCGTTGAGCCAGGGAAAGGTCCCAGAGCATCCAGCTGGCATCGTATGCCAGCGCCTCAGCTAATCTCTTCAAAGGGGATTTTCCTTCGCTCAGTGCTCAACCTGTTTGGGACCAGCGGGAGGCACCTTGCCAAGCTCCCCAGTGCATTTATAATTCGCCTTTTATCCGGACACTGCTGCTTGGAAGGTCTAGTGCAGTGGTCGGCAAACCGCGGCTCGCGAGCCACATGCGGCTCTTTGGCCCCTCGAGTGTGGCTCTTGCACAAAATACCACGGCCTGGGCGAGTCTATGTTGAAGAAGTGGCGTTAGACGAAGTTTAAGTTTAAAAAGTTAAACTTAAAAGACATTTCAGTCATTGTCCTGTTGATTTTGGCTCTGTGGACTAAGGAGTTTGCTGACCACGGGTCTAGTCCAAGCACTCGCAGCCCCTTTTCCACGGGGGATGGTGCCTCCCGTTCTTAGCAACGGATCAAGTGTAGGGCGAGGTCACGACTGCAGGAGCCACCGCACTCACACTGTGCCCCGGCAGATGGGGCGGAAGACCACCCTGAGAGCGGACACACGGGGTTTCCAGGATGCGTCCAAGGGTTTGCGTCGTTGGGTATGCTAGCTCAGTCAATCGCAAAAGCATTTAACAAAATTATTCCTCGCTCATGCCTCTGAGTGCGGTGTCCGTGTTATGCCAGGCCTCTGGCATTCGTAAGCACGATTCAGGCAGCTTCCTGTCCGTCATGAAGGTTATCAGAAAGGACATGAAAGAAATGTGTAATCAACAACAGGGGAGGCTTGGTTGGGCAGCACGGATGCACAACTGCAACCATGGAACCACAATCTGAAACTGAAAGCAGTCTGTAAGTCCTAGCTTGACACCCTTCCCTCTCCAGGCAGGCAAACCTACACAATTTATGTACATTCCAGAGGAATAAGTAGTCGTAGGTGGGACCAGTGCGTGGAAGGATAGGCATCGGGAAGCTTATTTTCTACCTCGTTGGTAACACTGTAGGTGGATATAGTTGCCCGAATTTATAGCTTGGACGTTTGCTTTTGCCTTCTGTTGTGCCACTTCGGGAAGGTTTATCCTGCGAGTCACCTTTGTGACCTGATGTCACACGTTCCGCGTGACTCACCTCCATCCCGAGGGCAGGTGGGTGTGTGCCGTATGCGTCGTTAGCGGGGCGCTCACACAGCTTTTTGTTACTCGGCGAAATTAACGAGATTTTAATTCGGTGCTTCTGCTGAGATTTGTTACTTACAATGCTGAGCAGTGACGTGGGAAATCATTAAACATCTTTTTTTCTAAAGGACCTGAAATCATACCATGACAACTTCTTATTTCTCTAAATAAAATTATTCCCGAAGTAGGTTTGGCAAGGGAAGTGCCTGTGGAAACATTTACATAAGTTTTAAAAAACCGAAGCTGGGAAAAGCATATAGCATCAAATTTTTAAAAATAATAGGTATTTTCTATTCAAAGAACCACAGTTGGGTTAAAGGAAGAAGAATGATTTGTCTTTATCAAAATTACCGATCGCAATATTTCTAAAAGATGTTTATATTTATGTTTATGTGTTGATCTGTGTATCTGTGTATCTGTCCACCCATCTATCCCATCCCATCCATCCATTTATCCATCCATTCATCCATCCATCCATCCACCCACCCACTCATCCATCCATCCATCCATCTACCCACCCATCCAGCCAGCCATCCAGCCATCCAGCCAGCCATCCAGCCATCCAGCCATCCAGCCATCCATCCAGCCATCCAGCCATCCAGCCATCTAGCCATCCAGCCATCCATCCAGCCATCCAGCCATCCAGCCATCCAGCCATCCAGCCAGCCATCCAGCCATCCAGCCATCCAGCCATCCCTTCATCCAATACCCCGAAGAAGAAGTGGAGTTGCCACCTTGGCAAGAAAAAGGAAGGATCAATAACAATGATCTCAAAGTGTTTTATTTTTAGTTCATCCCTTGTGACCAGGTTTTAGATTCCAGAAATGCATATCCGTTTCCCAAGACTTCCACTTTATAAGTGACACAGAGCACCCGTTCACAGCTCTCTGGACCATAGGGGGGAACATCGCAGAATTGCAGTTCAAGGCTGCACCCTCGCCCCTTGTTTTTTGTGGCCTACCCTTAGAATGAAAGCATGGGCGTGGTGTCTTCGAAAGGCCTTTCTGGACCTGCGACGGTTTTCATTTTCCAAGGGGCCCCTAGTATTGTAAGGCGGCAGAATTAGAAGCACTGACCAGTGAACCGCATCCTGCCCCTCCTGCAGAGTGGGAGAGCCCCGGAGTAATGATAAGAAAACAGGACGCTCTGTCAAGGTTGTAAAACTGAGATTAATGTAAAATGTTAACGGTTCTGGGAAAAACAAACTGTAAAAAGTCCCCCTGATGACATCTGTGTGACCCTGTTGTTTGTCTCAGGGTATTTAAGCCCTGGCTCTGCACTGTCTCGGGGCTCTCAGCCTCTACTCTGACTTCAGGGTATGTTGTGAGCCCCAGCATGCGTGGTGAATAAACTCTTTGCTGTTTGCATGAGAACATCTCTTGGTGCCTTTGTGAGAGCGGCGGGCGTCCCCGACTTAATAGTATAAAGGAGGTGGGCGGGCAGCCCGCCTCTTACAGGGGCCTCCATGGAGGTGAGTACCACGAGGATGCTGCTTCACCGTCAGACTCCTGGCTGCCACGCAACCTGGGGGCCACAGAGGCATGAAGTGCGTGGTCACTCGACTCCATCCTCTCATTTTATTCTTTAGTGTTCAATCTTTGTTGTTGAAAGTATTACTCATGTCCCCTCCCCCCCATCTCTATTGTCCTCTTCTAGCCTGCCCCATCCCCCACCCCAGCCCAGGCCTTGACCTCCCCATTGTCTGTGTCCACAGGTGATGCATATACATACAAGGTCTTTGGTTGATGGCTTCCCACTCACCCTCCCCCACCTTCCCTTGAGATTCTGCCCCATGGATCTATGTGTCTGGATCTATTTTGTTCATCAGCTCATGTTGTTCATTAGATCCCACATATGAGTGAGGTCATGTGACACCTGTCTTTCTCTGACTGGCTTATTTCGCTGAGCATCATCCTCGTCAGGTCTTTGCTTACTGGGAGGGAGATCACCTTGTGGGAGAAAATGGCCCAGAGTCACTTCCACCTCAGGTGCTGCTCCCTGAGCGGGGAATGACCGTGCCTATGGTCAGTTACCTGGTTGTGTTTGCATATAGTACTTCTCCTTTGCTCTGTGTGAGGGCAAGTCTCTCCCAATCAAACAGCAGTGCAGCCCTAGCCTGTTTGGCTCAGTGGATAGAGTGCCGGCCTATGGACTAAAACAGTGGTTCTGAATCTTTGTAATGCCTCGACTCTTTAATACAGTTCCTCCTGTTGTGGTGACCCCCAACCATAAAATTATCTTTGCTGCTACCTCATACCTGTAATTTTGCTACTGTTAATAAATCATACTGTAAATATCTGTGTTTCCCAATGGTCTTAGGCTCTACAACAGCGGTTCTCAACCTGTGGGTTGTGACCCACAGATTGAGAACCGCTATCAGGGTTGCCTAAAGACCATCAGAAAACAGGAACTGTATTAAAGGGTCGTGGCATTAAAAAGGTTGAGAACCACTGAGGGTCCTGGTTTTGATTCCAGTCAAGGGCACATGCCTGGGTTTCAGGGCTAAATCTCCAGTGTGAGGCATGCAGGAGGCAGCCAATCAATGATTCTCTCTCATCATTGATGTTTCTCTCTCTCTTCTTCTCCCTTCCTCTCTGAAATCAATAAACATATCTTTAAAACATAATAATAACAATAAAAGAAAACAGCAGGGCCTCTTGTGTATTTCATGTATGATATCCTTAGAAAACCAGGTCGGGTGAGTTCAGGCCCATTCCAGGGAGGGTTGGCGTGTGTCTGCCTCAGGCTCTGGTCCATGGCTGGCGTCCCTGGAGCCAGGGGACAGGTCTCATGGTTTTGAGTGTGTCCCTGGGGCTGCGTTCTAAACTCCACCCCCATCTGCATGTAGAACACTAGGTAGGGTCCCGACAAAGGCTTGTTCACAGTTACGCACAAGTGCATAGAATTAAAATAATAATTTCTAGTTGATTTCATGCTTTCGTAGCTTAATGGTCTCCGGTGTTCCTGGTAGATCCATTCTACGTATTCTTTTTTTTTTGTACAGAAAAACATGTGCAGAAAGAAAATGTCAGCGTCTGAATAGACCCGGGTCCAAATTTCCTCCGAAATGAAATGGAAAAGAAAATTGGAAATATGACTTTTAGGAGGATTTACTGCTCTCTCTTTTCTGGGCGATTGGGGAGCGTGGTATTCAGGGGGATCAGAGAAGTACTAAGGACAATTTTGTGTTCATCTCTGCACCAACCTGACAGTCCCGGCTTTCCTTTTAGTGCCGTGGAATGTAATTAGCCAACAGCTTGGAGCCTGATTAAAATGTCACATTTTATAAATTTATGTTCCTCTCCTGTGCCTTCCAGAATGTAAAAGACTCAGAGTTGGGCTCGACCTACACGCTGAGTAGAGGTATTCATTCCTTAAAGGAACAGGAAATGTACTCCCAAGCGGTATGGGGAGTTTCTAGCAACTTCCTGATGATGTGCGTGTCCATGTTTTATAAAAACTGAACTTGTAAGTCCTTAAGTGGGTTTTGATGGTGAATTTTTCATAATGAAAGCTACAAAATGGATCTTCCTGATCGTTTTTAATGAATAATAATATAATTAATAATAACATTCGGGACTGATTCCCATGGACCAGAGACCGAGGCTCACACATGCCAGCCCTCCCTGGTATGGGTCTGGATTTCCCAGTAAGGAAGATGGAGATTTGGGGACAGGTGGAGCCATCTGCCCGACGGCATCCCTTCCCTGTTCCTTGCTCTGTACCATGAACTTTTTTTTTACATTTCTCCCTAAATCAGGTGGGGTGGTGTCTTCCACTTCTTGGCCTTGGGTGTGGCATGGGATATAGTATTTATTTTTTCTTTTGTTTTCTTTTTAAAAATAATTTTATTGATTTCAGAGAGGAAGATAGAAAGAGAGAAATAAAAACATCAATGATGAGAGAGAATCATTGATGGGTTGCATCCTGCACACCCCCCCCCCCCATTGGAGATCGAGCCTGCAACCTGGGCATGTGCCCCGACTGGGGATCGAACCCTGACCTCCAGGGTCATAGGTCGACACTCAACCACTGAGCCCTGCCAATTGGGCCGTAGTATTTGTTTTTGTCTAACATATTTTACTCAAGACCCATCCATGTTGTTGCAAAGGACAAGATTTCATTGTTTATGGCTTAATAATATTTCATGATACAGGCTGCACCCAAAAAATGTTCATACACGTTGAAAACTTATTAATGCCTATGGATTAAATCTGAAAATACTAGTAAGGAAACATCAACTGAGTTATCAAAAAAATGTATGTGTATACCTTTTAGGGGGACACCCCGTAAATCACCTGGATGGGCACTTAGGCTGTTCCACGTCTTAGCTGTTGTAGCCATCGCAGTGGTGAACGTGGGGTGCAGATCACCTCGGATAAGTGATTTTGGGGTTCCTTTGGCTCCCTTCCCAGAAGTAGAATCGCTGAGTCATAAGGCAGCTCCATGTTTAATTATTTGAGGGCCCTCCAGAGCATTTCCCACAGTGGGCTGCACCAGTCTGCATTCCCTCACCTCTGCCTCTTTAAACAACATTGACAACGTCCTATTTATTTACCAAATCGAGTTTAAAATCATCTCTCTATCCCAGCCGGCATGGCTCCATGGCTGAGCATTAACTATCAACCAGGAGGTTATGGTTCAATTCCTGGTCAGGGCACATGCCCGGGTTGCAGGCTCGATGCCCAATGGGGGGTGTGTGTGCAGGAGACAGCCAATCAATGATTCTCTCTTATCCCTTCCTCTCTGAAATCAATTAAAAAAAAAGATTAGCACAAACTAGGGAGATGCTGACACTACTGTTTGTCGAAATCATATCGAATGAATTCCTTGCTCTGTTTACGTCCAGTTTTGAGCTTTGCGCCTTTTATCCCCAGCACAGGCTCTGGGTTATTTTTGTGTTACCGACACGGGTCCGGGGTCTCTCTGGAACAGTTGTCTTGAGTGGGGAGCTCTGCTTATTTGATTGTCAGACGGGCATCTCCCGTTTGGCGTCTCATCTGGGAAGTGCATTTGCTATGAAACTTCCGATGGGTGGAAAGAATACACGTTTGTTCGGCTGCATCTGGTCCCAGATGGTTCTCCTGCCGAGAACATATTTTCCTTATTCATCTTCATCTCTTTAAACCTCTGCCGGTCGCCTTTCCTTTCCTAGAGCCTTTCCATCCGCAGCAAACCTGCGGAAGCTCAGCGTTCCGGCTTTCAGGCGTCTCTTGCTGAATTAAGCACGATCATATTTATAGACAAGGCCGCGCGGAACCCGCTGCGTGTCACCTGCCCATGGAAAGGAGAACCTGAAAAAAGATGAAAAGACTCTCCGATGCTGCCTCATAGACAGCTCCCCTTTCTTCAGCGTCTTCCTGGGGCGGCCTTCGACGCTGGCCTTAGCTGAGAGGGCCTGTGGCTGTCGGAGGAGCTGCTCTACTGTGAGCCGTCAAGGGGTGGAGGGAGAATGAGGGGAGGGGCGCACCTTGGCGTCTGCTACAGCCTCAGTCCCCTCCTCACCTGCCTCTTGCCTGGTCCCAAGTAAAACAAGTTCTTTGTGTGGTAAAGCAGACCCCAGTGTGCTGTTTGTGGTCATGTCAACTGGGTGTCCAGCTTTGTCTTATAGTCACATTATCCGGGTGAGTTTCACACAGCATTTAGTGCCCCCATACTCATGGAGGCTGTGTATTCTTTAAATATATGTTTAACTAGTGGCCCGGTGCACAAAATTCGTGCAGGGGTGCGGGGGGAGGTGGTCCTTCAGCCCAACCTGCCCCTTCTCACATACTGGGAGCCCTTAGGGGATGTCCAACTGATGGCTGGCCTCTCCCTGCACTCAGCCATCTCCCTGCTCAGCTCAGCTCCAGCTGCCTGTGACGACCTGACCCCAAGGGCTGGGCACTCACCTCTGCTCCCGTGCCCGGGCTGCTTGCCTTGACCCCTGGCCACAGCAGTTCTCCTGTACTCATCCCGCCCCACCCCTCGCCCCAGCCACCTCCAAGCTCAAGTGGCCAGGGCACCACGGTGCTTGCCGCCCCTACTGCTTCCTCTCCACCTCCAGGACCCAGCCCTTGCGCCACTCGGGCCTGCCCCTCGGTCCCACCCCCTGCTCCTGATTGGCTGGTACCATAGCCAATCAGGAGCCAAGGTACAGTACATTTGCATGTTACTCTTTTATTTGATAGGATGACTTTAGAGAGGAAGGGAGAGGGAAGGAGAGAGAGAGAAGAATCAACGATGAGAGAGAATCATTGATCAGCTGCCTTCTACAGCGCTCTCCCCCTCCCCCCCCCCCCACCCCGGGAATCAAGCCTGCAACCCCGGCATGAGCCCTGATGGGGAATTGAACCGGGACCTCCTGGTTCATAGGTTGATGCTCAACCCCTGAGCCATGCCAGCCAGGTGGAGGCTGTTTCTTCCAATGCCTGGGTGAGTTGTGGTTTATTTTCTTCCGACCAGACTAATCTTAGTGTTAATGGCTCGTGTTCACACCCTTCAGGAAACATCACCAGATGAGCCAATATGTTTAAACCACTTGTTCTGCACTTCTAATAGCTTTGCCTTTTGAAAGCGGTATCAGTGGGCGGGCAAGGCTATGGTCTCCATGGCAACTGACCTAAACCCTAACTCCAATTCTCTGGCTTCCCAATTTGGAGTCTTGAACAAGATGTTTACTATTTCTGAGCCTCTGTTTTCCAAATTGTGGACACAGAAAACTTACCTCATAGAAAGAGAATCAACAGACTGGCACCCTCAGTGACAAAAAACACACACATAAATATTTCAGCGTGCACATATGCCGTTTCTCTTCTTCTTCTGTTTCATCCTGGTTGAGATGGATGTGTACCAAGCTGTCCGGTCATTCTTTTCCCCGTGTCAGCCCCAAACCAGGGAGAAGATGGCCATGTTCTTGGCTTTCGACGAGCTGCGATGCGTCACGATCGCTTTGGGAGTGATCAGATCTAACTTGAGTCGGGACAGCTTGTGAGTGGAACACTTACCTTCCCTTTGGAGCACCCATGACGATTAAAAACAATCCCAGCACAAGGTACTCGGTATGAGTTATATTATCACCAGGTGCGGTCCGTCAACATCTGGTTTGGGGATGAATCGATACAGTTTATCACCCTCCTCAAGGCCAGTTTGGGGACCAGGATAGCTCTGTCTGCCTAGAATAGACGAAACGTAGACACATGTACACATGTGCCTCTTTTGAACAACCCTGTCCTTTAAGTGAATAATAGCAATTCTCGTCCCCCAGAGGGAAAATTATTTAGACTACGCTTTGTCTCAAAATAGCTCAAGGCAAACCAACCTTCCCTGCAGAGAAAGAGAACGGCCATCTGGAGCATGATGCGCTAAGTGACACTGCACACGTGGTTACCTGTTCCGCAGACATGGTCAGCATCTCTTCTCCTAAAAGCTGAGTCAGCCCTGGGGAGGCACACGCTCTGTGTTCCAGGCATCAGCAACGATGCACGAAACTATGTGTGCTGCCTGAAAGGCAGTCCCACTTTTGTAAGCATTCCACGTCAGCCGGAAAGCGTGGGCCCTCACTGTGTTTAAGGAAATGGTTGGCCATTGCGAAAAGGATGAGGTGCTGTGTGGTCGCTTCCATCAGACGCTGCCGGTAGTGGAATGGGCTCGGATAGGGGCCTAACTTTAGCCACCGCTACCCGGCCAATCTCATGATGACAAACTCATGAGGTGGAAGTCCAGTGTGTGGGGTCCTGAACACAGCAGTAGCCCACTCATATCTAGTTTCCACACAAGATGTGGTTATCATGGAGTTTCGTGTTCGTAGAACTATATTTAAAGTGATAGAGGCCATTGTTGAAATGTGTCCAGATTAGTTGCTAAGAATCATTGTGATTTTTTTCCGTTGAGGGTTCAATGAGAGGAAAGATGATGGATAAATAAGAAATTGGGGGTTGATAGTGACAAGGTAGAAGTTACAGTGATCATGAAGCCCCTGGAGATGAATGGAAAAACTGGGATATGTTGTAAATTGTTTGCTTTCTTCAGTCAATACAGGGGCCACTGTAGGTCAGGGTCTCCAGCCTCTAATAGTGTCTGCTACTGTCTCTCTTTGTCGGGTGTCCAGGTGCAGAGGAGTGAATGGGATGACTCAACATGTTGGCTAACACAGGATTTAATAGAATTATGTTTATACTGTAAGAGAGGAAAGGTAATTTTTCCTCTGTCCTCCTATATTCTTGACTGTAACAGACAGATTAACAACAGAACAGCTCTGTCTATTGAGTTTATTAACACATGGCCTGCATGTCACACCAGAGAAAGCTAAATCAAGAGTAACTCTAAAAGGTAGTTAGAACTCCAGCTTACCCAGCATTCTCAACAAAGAACAGTAAACGTGTAGAGGCTCACAGGATGACAGAAAGCAGTCCTTGCTTCCCAGGTGGCATACTATGGACAGATACATGGTAGACACGGATGGAGTGGGGTTTGTGTGTGGATTCCACTGGTACCTTCACTGGGTTGCTGAAAGTATCTTCCTTCCTCCTGAACTGGGCGGGCACCTGTCCCCGGAGATGTAACCCCTGCTCTCAGGAGTGAAAGGGGGTCTGGGTGTCCTTCCTGCATTTGGTGTTTCTTAAGGGCCTTTAAATCAAAGTAGTCAACATGCGCACGTAGCATAATTTGGGGCAACATCATCTGGTTCCCTTCAATACCTGACCATCCTCTATGTGATCAGAGAATTTTGAAACCTCCTGGTACTTTCTATCTTGCACTTTACAAACTCTGGGATGAAATAAAAATAAAATTGTTCACTCGTCAAGCCAGATTTTTGATGCTATTGCGCCGTGAGAGGAACAAAGAGAACTGAGATAAAATATATAACACATTCTTTTCACCTCAAAAGCTTGAGGACGCTTTCTGGATGTCAGGAAGGACAAAACCAGCCTCTGGCCAGCAGAGATCACGTGGCTTCATTCTCTCTGTCCTCCAGCTGCAAACAAACAAACAAAATGCCCAGGAAGGTTGCTTCCTCGTTGATTCTCAGCTTTGAAGAAAAGAGGGGATGAAGGTATTAGAGGCAGAGTGGTTTTTTTTTTTCCTTATGAAAAATACCCAAAGTATTAGTGGTGAACAAAGTGAATAAGGTTATAGTAAAACGTAAAAAGCATTTTTCAATCATACAGCTCCCTTTTGCAAACAAAGACGACCCATGTGAGACCCTGGAACCTTACCCTGTGTCACCAGAGGCCACAGAACTGGAAAAGATGGATTTGAAGAGAGGAGATGTTCTTACTCCCTCAACCCAGGCTTCTGTTTCTGCGAGGCCTCCCCTGCCCCTGCCCCGGGACCCGCATTTGCTTGGTTGTATGAGAGCATTTGAATTTGTGAGACAAAAAATCAGACAAAATAAAAAGCCTCCAGACTCTACTCTGTTTTGGGTCTAATGTGGATGAAGCAGTTGTGCATCGACAACCCAAATGGTAAATCCCGTTTCATTGGACAGTCTTTCTAGAAGGGAAAAAAAACAACCCTCATTGACTTATCTATTTTTTTTTTTTCATGCTAACCAGTTCTGGAAAATCCAGGACCAACAGCATTTAGTTGAACTGACACAAAGTTGGCTGCTGTTTTAATTTCCAAGGCAATTTCAAAGGTTAGTGGTATGTTTTTATGAGCCTAACATGTACCATTACAGCCGCGTGGCTGGCCCGGCGGATGCTGTTGGACACATAATTAGTGGGGGCCGTGTCGGAGCCACGGAGAGGAGGGGACTGGCTGGGCCCGCTAACACCTGCTTCCTTTCTGGCGACACTCATTTTTAAAAAGGACTTGCCTGCGATTTCTCATCGGAAAGCAGTTTTGCTGATAATATTAGCTAAATAAATAGGCATCTCCAAAAGTGGTATGTTCTCTTAAGTAACCTGTCGTTACTGATTTTTTCCCTGTAATAAGAAAGTTAATAGGAAATGTACGTAGTTGCTATGGTAACGTGCACACGTGACTTCTCTTGAAGGGAAGCACGTGATTAATTTGTCTTTTAATCTGTTTTATTATGAGACTGTCCATGAAATGCAGTAACGGAGATCGGTAGTTCTAATAATAGTCTTTTTTTTTCTTACTGCAAGTAATCTTTTAACATTAAAAAATATTAATGAGTAGAATTATTTTGAATTTTGGGGAGACTGTCTTCTTTAAAAAACACACACACACACCAAAAAACTTCTAAAATAGTCTTTTGTATTATTTTTACATTTTTATGGAGTTCATTAATGTTTCTTCCAAACAAATTTTAAATGTATGAGTCTTTTATTACTTCACATAATGCTCTTATTTAAAGTAAAAACATTCAACTTAAGGAGGTAAATGTACCATTGCCTCAGAATACATTATCATATTTTATTTTTATATCACATGTTATTTGGCTTTAACATTTCCTGGGCAAGTGTTTCTATTTCTGTGTAATTATGTAGATTTCTCTCTCAAAGAGCGCTCTCTGGAGCCTTTTATAAAATAATGGTAGGGAGTTCTCCAACATTTTCCTGACCTGACATTACTCTCTATTGCTAACCCAGATTGTAGGCGTGAAGCCAGGCAGTGGAAGTAAGGGACAGGGGCCTGGGAAGACAGTAGGGAGGGGTGGGGACTAGGGATTAGAACCCAGAAGCCGGGGGCCACTTCTCCTCAGGCCTTGGAGCGCGTGACTGCGGGGACTGGACCAGTGTTTCCCCATTTTCAGAGAGAAGCCAGAATTCTGAGGGTTGGTGGAAATCTAGGACACTGAACTCATACAATGTTTGGAAAATACACCTCGAAGGGTCAGAGCCCCCTACAGGTCGCCCTGGAACAGCATCTGTCATTTCGCAGCCTCTCTATATTCCAGGGTAACTTCCGCCTGGGAACCCACAATCCCTGCCTCTTGATCCCCTGGAAAGTTCCAGAATTTATTAGAGATACAGAGAGCAGTACGGGACTGATAGGCTAAAATGCATGTCATGAGTCAGAAGCAGCCTTGAAAGAAGGGGTTCCCTCTTGCTATTTTAAAGTGAGTTATGAACCCGGAGCGAATGATGACAGTTCTATGCTGACATCAGGGGAGGCCCTGAGCTCCATTTAGATCTTATATGTATGTATGTATGTATGTATGTGTGAATTCTAAGTTGCATTTTACATAAAACATAACTTAAAAAAAACTGCTTAACTGAAATAATCTCAGGCTGACAAGAAGAAGGCACAGTTCAAAATCACTACATAAATTCCCCATGTGCCTTCACCAGCTCCCTTAAATGGTCCCCCATACAGTTTATAAAGGTAAGAACACAAGGTGGTGCCAGTCTGATTATTTTCAAACTAGAGGCTCGGTGCATGAAAATTCACGCACTGGAGGGGACCTGCCCCCACTCACAGTCCAGGAGCCCTCAGGGGTGGGAGATGACCTGGCGATCAGGGAAAGGCGACTCATCATCATACCTCTGCTGCTGCCACTGCTGGCAGAGCAAGCCTCGACCAGCCCTGGTTACCTGAGCCTCAGGCCGGCCCTGGCAGCTGAGGGGGCTAAGGGAACTAGGGGACTCCAGAAGCCATTGTGTGGCAGTCAATTAGTATATTCCCTCCTTATTGGCTGTGGGCACTGCCATCTTTAAGGATGGGGCAGCAATTAGCATATTCCCTCCTTATTAGCTGTGGGCACTGCCATCTTTAAGGATGGGGCAGCAATTAGCATATTCCCTCCTTATTGGCTGTGGGCACTGCCATATTTGTGACAGCATGAGGGTCAATTAGCATATTCCCTCTTCATAAGATAGTATATTCACATTTCTCCAACTGTCCCCCCCCAATGTGTTTTTACTGGCCCAGGACCTGTCCAGTGAAGGACCCCATGTTGCCCCAGATGTCAGGTCTCTGTCACCTCCAGTGGTGAAAGGCTCTTTGTCATTCGTTATCTTGTTTTCCTTTTCCTTTAAAAAAAAATGTTTCTATTGGTTTCAGAAAGGAGGGGAGCAGGAGAGAGAGATAGAAACATCCATGATGAGAGAGAATCATTGATCCACTGCCTCCTGCACACCCCACACTGGGCATCGGGCCCCCAACCTGAGCACATGCCCTGACCGAGAATGGAACAGTGACCTCCTGGTTCACAAGTCAGTGCCCAACCACTGAGCCACACCGGCCAGGCTTCCTTTGCCTGTTTGGAGCGCATGCCCGTCCTTGCGTACAGGGTCCTCAGGAGGCCTCGGATAGGGTCCTTATTACTCAGCCAACAGCTGGTGCCTGAACTCAGGGTGTCTGACTCCAAATCCCAGATCTGGTCAATGGAAAACTATTCAAAACAAGGTTCCGGTCTGATCCCAGTGAGAAAAGGAGCGGGGCCGTTCTGGTTGTGGGGAACGAAATGAGCAGTGGTCTCTCTCGCACAATTTTAGCAAAGATTGAAGTGGAGCTGCCTTTGCTGCAGACCTGTACTGCGTCTCCTGCCCACAAACACAGAGCCGCTGCCTGGACGGACAGACACACATCCGCCCTGTTCACCGTGACTGACCGGTGGACATTCCCCAGGTCAGTGAACATCAGGGGAGGTGGTTGGGGGTTTGAATTTCACTGACACACAAAAATTGAGCGATTTCAGGGATCACTTCAGGAATAGTTATTTTGAGAGTTGGTCATCTCAAGGACGTGTCCCTCCTTCATGTTCTCTAGTGGTGGCGGTGGTGATTTGGATTATGTAAATAGTAACTAAGCCTTACAAAAGACACCGAAATATTTCAGAAAGAAAACACGAGGGTACACAGAGCCGCTGTTAATATTCCGCAGTGTTCGCTGCTATGAGAAGACTTTCCCTTCCTGAACAGAAAGAGGGACGTGTGCCTAATGTGGATGCGTCTCACCATGCAATTTGCTCAAATGCTGCCTCTATTTGTGCTATTTTTTCCTCTTAAAAATAAAGCAGCGGATCTCCGTAGAAAGCTATTTCGAGGACATTATTTTGGAGATTGCTTTCTTTCTCTGGAGGAGTAACCCTCATTCTCACCTTTCATGGGGTAATATTTTGGAATATAAGTGGGAGATTAGAGTCATTGTCTCATATTCTGTTTGGCTTTCTTTCCATGGGAAAAAAACAACCCTTTGTTCGTATGACCAGAAAGGGAATTTGGGCTGAGTTGCATCATGAAATGAGAAAGTGACGTGCTGGTTATAACATGCATGTGTGCGTACACATGTACATGCCTATAGCATGCATGTCTGTACACACGTATATATACTTGCATGGATACACATGTGCTGCGGTGTGCATGTACGTGGGAGTCTATGTTTAGTAGTCGGAAGTGTTTGATAGGCCTGTTAGCGTGTTGCTGATGGCAAATGAGGATTTAAAGCTTTACTTTTGGATTTGAGGAGAAAAGCAATTTCCCAGGGTAGTTTGGCAAACTGTAAAGAGTTTATTTCCATAAAATTTTAGAAGCAGGTGAGGCTCTGCTCCACGATTTCTGCCCAAAAGTAATCCAATGTGAACTAAAGAGGACAAAGGTACCAAGCCAGGCAGAGCTGGGTTAGGGGGACGGTGGGAGCTGGGGAGGCGATTTCAGGCTGAGAATAACACTCATCCGCCTGATGCCAGGGTCAGGCGCTCTGGGTAACGGGTTTGTCAAGGGCAAAGGTGGTTTAGCTATAAGTGTGACCAGTGTACTGTGCACCACGTGAGAATAATGTGAACCCCCGTGGGTGGGAGAGACAAGAAGCAGGCAGGTGAATGATAAGCTGCGGGAAAGGAAGTTTATGGCCTAGGCCGCCGTGATGTTCCAGGGTATTAGAGGCTCATCTTCCGTGGCAGGAGGCTGGCTCCCAGAAAAGGGACTGTTCACCTTGCATTTTCTCCCTGGAGAGAACTTTCTGGAAGCCATAACACGGGATGATATGACACAAGGTTATTCTGTCTGAAAAGCAGAGCCGGGGAAGGGGAGTCCTGGCTTCCTCTGACAGTGCTCTGTGGTTCAGACAGGGCTCGTACCTCCAGAGCAACAAATGATCGGTATCAGTTCGGGTGTCACATTGACAAAAGAGGTGCTAAACCCGCAAACTCCCTTCAACAGCCGAGTTGGCATGCAAGTGTTCAAGAAAACCCGACTCTTTAGAAATGTCTTCTTCCCTTGACTGCCTCGCCAGGGGTTCTCAATTCTCGCAAAAGGGGGATGATTTAAATCATAAGTAACGCACGCAGTCGCTTTTAGATGAACTCCCCTGGATGCAGTCTTGCCCTGTTCACTGTTTGGCAGGCCCCAGAGCGGTTTGCACAGAAGATGTGGCCGGCTGAAATGAAGACGGTTTTATGACTCGTGAACACTGTAATGCGCACACCTGGCAGCCTGCGTGCTTCCCTTCTGTTAGATTACTGTCCCCATAAAACTCCCGGACAAGGCTGTGGATGCGCGGTCTCCATGGAGTTCCCCTGTGTCTTCCTCAAAGACTTTTCTGCTCTCTGGTAGCTGTACATCCAGTCTTCAGTTTATGTCTTTCTTCTGATGTTTGAAGGCCTTGTCTCGCCAACTTTTGCTGTTCTCTTGGATTGGATACCCAACACTGATAATGTCTTAGAAATACGGTATTTTCCAGCATGTAAGACGACATTTTAACCCAGGAAAACCTTCTCAAAAGTCAGGGGTCGTCTTATACGCCGGGTGTAAAAATACCGTAGCTTGCAGCTGATGGGCGTTGCTAATTTGCCAGGGACTTGCCCGGCACTTGCTCTCTCTCTATTGTTTGTTATCTTCCTCCCATCATCATCAGTTCCAGTCGTCTTATACGCCGGAAAATACGGTAACATTCCTCTATTCACATCAAATCCCAGGCCTGGTTCATAGGCCAAGTTGACAGACTCAGGATTGGAACGGATATTTGGTCTCAACCCCAGGCCCATGTCTCCCCAGGTGCTCGGCCTTACACTGTCCATCTGGTGCACACGCAGGGGCATGGATGCCGCAGACCCACTGTCGTGAAGAGTGGGGGCTGAAATACATTCGAATTCTTTATTTCCAAAGCAAATCCACCTTTTTCCACCTCTGACCCTGGCCATGAGCCAGACCCTGGCCCCTCACACTCACCCTCACCCTAAAACCCTAACCCCAACCCCAGCCCCAGTCTCAGCCCCAGATGAGTCTCCCTTTCCAAGATGTTAGTAAATTCCAAGATTGCTTCATAGTCCTTCAAGTTACTGCAGTGACATTAGGTTATTAAGATTGAGTACTTTTTTTCTCCTAGTAAATTGGTTGTAAACACATTTTTTTTTTCTGAATAAAATATTCTAGTTGATACTTTGGTTTTGAAACACATTGGTTTTGAAACCTGTTCTTGTAACTCACTCAAAGGGTTCTGCTCAATACCTATGCCTGTCTCTTTCTGAAGGAAAGATCAAGCGGCTCTGTAGAAACGTGAGGAAAAAGAGTGGGAGCTGCCAGCGTCACCATGGCCGGGACGGAGCTGGTCCTGTCTCTTTCTAGGGCAGTGACCTGGGGGGTGCCTTCTGATCTCCGTTTCCTCGTCTGTGGAAGGAGGTGAACTGCCCCTCACGCCAGAGCTGTGACCTCATGGAACTCATGTATGGCACTGAGTGTGGCTCCTCACAGCACCCAGTGTGACCCCTCACAGCACCCAGTGTGGCTCCTCACAGCACCCAGTGTGGCTCCTCATAGCACCCAGTGTGGCCCCTCACAGCACCCAGTGTGGCTCCTCACAGCACCCAGTGTGGCCCCTCACAGCACCCAGTGTGGCCCCTCACAGCACCCAGTGTGGCCCCTCACAGCATCCAGTGTGGCCCCTCACAGCACCCAGTGTGGCCCCTCACAGCATCCAGTGTGGCCCCTCACAGCACCCAGTGTGGCCCCTCACAGCATCCAGTGTGGCCCCTCACAGCTCCCAGTGTGGCTCCTCACAGCATCCAGTGTGGCTCCTCACAGCACCCAGTGTGGCCCCTCACAGCACCCAGTGTGGCCCCTCACAGCACCCAGTGTGGCTCCTCACAGCACCCAGTGTGGCCCCTCATAGCACCCAGTGTGGCCCTTCACAGCACCCAGTGTGGCCCCTCACAGCACCCAGTGTGGCTCCTCACAGCTCCCAGTGTGACTCCTCACAGCATCCAGTGTGGCCCCTAGTGCATGGTAGTTATTATGGGTTTATTTATGTACTTATCTAATTTTTTTATTAATCCTCCCTTGAGGATATTTTTTCCTTTGATTTTTATTTTAGAGAGAGTGGAAGGAGGGGGAGAGAGAAATAGAGAGAGAGAGAAACATCAATGTGAGAGAGACACATCAATTAGTTGCCTCCCTCACTCACTCTGACCAGGGTCGAGGATCAAATCTGCAACCCAGGTATATGCTCTTGACCAGGAATCAAGCCCTGGAGCCTTCGGTGCTGGGACCGACACTCTACCCATTGAGCCACACAGGGCAGGCAACATGGTTTTTATTTTAACTAGGTCTGTAGGCTGTTGAGCTCCGAAGACCGCCTCCTTCTTTCTTGTCTGTCTTCTCCACATCTAGAATTATTGGCGAGAGCCCTAGGACAGTGGTCGGCAAACTGTGGCTCGCGGGTCTCTTTGGCCCCTTGAGTGTGGCTCTTCCACAAAATATCACGTGTAGACGCACATATACAATGCACAGAAGTTGGTTTGCAGCTCTCAAAAGAAATTTCAGTCATTGTACTGTTGGTATCTGGCTCTGTTGACTAATGAATTTGCCGACCTCTGGACTAGGAGGATTTGCAGGGATGACTGTATGTTAATGTTGTAGGTGATGATAGCATAGAACCCTCTGGGACTTCAGGTTGATCCCTGGTCCTGGTGCCCAGCTGACACAGCCCATGCCTGCCCCCTGACTTCCCCAGAGCAGAAGGGTCCCAGAAGCAGACAAACAGCACGAACGACAGAAACACAATCCCTTCCAAACTAGGGATTCCCCCTGAACACCATGCGAGCGAGATTAGAAAAAAAAACAACCCAACTTTCACGTGATGCAAACAAATGTTAGAGAACCTCACCATTGGAAACTGGGGGCAAAAAGCATTGCTCAAGCACACAAGTCCACACAGCATGAAAGCGAGCGGTTTTTTAAAATATATGTTTTCATTCATTTCAGAGAGGAAAGGAGTGGGAGGGAGATAGTAACATCAATGATGAGAGAGAATCATTGATTTGCTGCCCTCTACCGGCGATCAAGCCCACCACCTGGGTCTGTGTCCTGAGTGGGGAATTGAATCGTGACCTCTTGGGTCATAGGTGGATGCTCGACCACTGAGTTATGCTGGTGGGGCTAAAATTAAGAATGCTCTCTGAATTCCGTGTGGACTCCTCGACCCCTAGCTGAACCTAGTGGTACAGAGAGACACTGTTGGTTTGGGTCCATACCCCTGCCGTGGCACAGATATTGTAATGGAGCAGCACCATCCCACGAGGAACACTGCACATAAGGTTATGTTTGTACGATATCGTAGTCTCTCAGGTGTGCAATAGCATTGTGTCTAAAAATATATGTACCTTAATTAAAAATACGTCATTGCTAAGAAATGCTAACCCTCCTCTGAGCCTGTGGGGAAGATGGCACCGCTAGACTTGCTCAACCCAAGGTTGCCAAAACCTCCAAGGGGTCTTGTGGGTACCACATGGTGCCCACACAGCACATTCGATTGTGGCCTGATAAAATGGGGTGGCCTGTGCTCACATCACGTTGCCTACGTCCCATGAGGAGCTGAGCAGCCCTGTGTGCCTCTGTGACTCCTGGGTGGAAGGATGGAGTGGAGGTTGGGGAGAGCACTGAGCTTGGCAGTTTGGGGTAGAGATAGTTTCCTGTGTGGGGGTGTCTTTCCGGGCTCCCACACACACACACACATAATGACAAGATGTGCTAGTCATTGGTATTTAAAACACATGGTTTGGGCTGGGGCTCAGTGATTGAGCGTCGTCCTATGAACCAGGAGGTCACGGTTCGATTCCCAGTCAGAGTACATGCCCGGGTTGAGGGCTTCATCCTCAGCGTGGGGCGTGCAGGAGGCAGCCAATCAATGATTCTCTCTCATCATGGATGTTTCTAGCTCTCTCTCCCTCTCCCTTCCTCTCTAAACTCAACAAATATATATTTATTTAAAAATAATAAATTACCTTGTGTGGCTCTTTCATTTCTGCCTCTTTATGAATTCTGTGCTTCTGTTTGGACTTATTCAAGCATCATAATGATAAGGTTGGATTGAGTCATTCCTGCAAAAAAAGAGCTACCTAGGTATTTACGACTCTGCACTTGACAAATGGAGTTGTTTACTAATGCCTTCCCTAAGCGGGGGGAAAAAAAAGGAAAAGAAAACTCTTAAGTTGATTTCTTTATGTATCTTGTCTGTGGAATCTGGGTTGGAGTTGGGAATGCAGAACTCTCTGCCCAGGTGGCTTTCTGTGTCCTTCCATCACCTGTATCTCTTGGAGAGCCCACTCAGAAGCCTTCGGCCTTAGTTCCTTTTGTTCATGGACTCACCCACTCACCCAGTATTCATTTATTCTACAACAAATACACACCTACCAACAAGTGAATCTAAAAATCAAGTGAATCAAGAATCTGATGAACAGAATGGACTGATGACTATAATAGAACCAGGGACATAGAAAGGGACTGGACTGACAATTCTCAGGAGGAAGAGGATGTGAGGGGTGCGGGAAGAGATTGGACAAAAATCTTACACCTCTGGATGAAGACAGGTGGGGGCGAAGAAAGGGGGAAAGGGCATGGGTGGGGTAGGGGATCGGGTGGAGGGGAGCTATGGGGAAAAAAAGAGAAACATCTGTAATAAACTGAGCAATAAAGATTTATTAAAATAAATAAATAAAAAGAAATATTTATTCCATGTCTATCATTTTTCAGGCTCTGTGCAAGGTGCCAGCACTAGAGGGGTGGGTATATGGTGACACTTTATAGTCTCAGATGCTGTACACACATTGACCACTTGCATGTAATTGTATTATCTGGGACACACACGGGCACAGACACATGTGTGCCTTCAGCGTGTTACTTGAGATTCTCATACTGGCCCCTTACTGGCGGAGCTACCTCAGACATCTGTAAGGTCAACATGTGAGAAGCACAGTCTGGTGTGGGGTATGCCAGGGCAGCAGGATGGTCTCTGGGGGCAGTAGAAAGCCCTGGCACGAGGGAATGAAGGTGCAGGCATGGGGAGGCCCCCAGGGGTGCACTTATGTGCTGAGAACGGTGCACAAGGTGGTTGTGGGCTGTGTCTGCAGCAAATGCTCAGCCGCAGGGAGAGGTGGGGAGGCTTATGTGCACACTACCATGGAGAGGAGTGAGGGACGAGGAAATACGAAACAGTGGTGCCTGTGATAACCCCACGTTTATCACATAAAAATGTGTGCACAGAAAAGCAACCATACATACTCCATAGCACACCTGTAAGTAGGGGACACAGAAAACAACTTGTCTACCAGGAAGGGCAGGGGACATAGAGAGGGGAGCAGAGGATAAAAGAAAGGGTCCTTCACTTGATACTGTGCCGTGCACTGAGAAATATCATTAGCAAAAAAATGTTGTGAGTCCCCCCAAAAGAAAAAAATATAAGTATTTTAATTTTGTCATTTCAAAACCTCTTTTTCTATAGTCCTTGCCTAAGCAGATCTAAAGTGGTTGGGTCCTCCACTTTAGATCTTGTTATAAAAAGCAGTGGGGGATGATCATTTCAAATTGGTATAAAAAGCAGTGGGAGATGATTATTTCAAATTTAAAACTAGGTTTCAGTACAATAATAATGGCACATCCTTGCCATTTTTGCGTATATTATGAGACTTCAACTGCTGCTATAAACAATAACAATGATGATATTAGCTTTATCAGACATTTACTGAGGGCTCGCTAGCTTAGAATTTCTGAACTAAGTTCTTTATAAACTTAGAACACATCATATCAAAATCAGTAGAAAGATAAATTTACCCCCTACATTTTTTAACTCTCGTTGCCTACTTGGATACACCGTATTTTTTGCACATTTTAAAGTGCTTTAAAATATCTCTTGGCCTCAAGAGATGCTCTTAAGAAAATGGCAAAAAAAAAAAATTGACAGTTAAAGGAAAGAGGTCCATTTACATAAATTTTCTCAGAAATATACATACATTCATGTAAGAAAGACTATCGTATTACTGTGTGTCAGGTGAATACATCCATTACCTCTTTCTTTGAACAAGTGAGTTTAATCCATTTATACTTATTGTCATCACTGACACATTTGCTCCTTTCTCTTTTCGGCGAATCCTAACTCTGTTTTCCATTTCCTTAGACCAGTGGTCAGCAAATGCATTAGTCCACAGAGCCAAATATCAACAGTACAATGACTGAAATTTCTTTGGAGAGCCACATTTTTTAAACGTATACTTCTTCTATCGCCACTTCAAGATAGACTCCCCCAGGCCGTGGTCTTTTGTGGAAAAGCCACACTCAAGGGGCCAAAGGGCCGCATGTGGCTCGAGAGCCGCAGTCTGCCGACCACAGCCTTAGGCTAAAAACCTAGAGTCACCTTCGTTTTTTCTTATTCCCACATGAGTTCCTCGGTAGTTCCCTTCGAGTCCCTGCACCATCTGTCCTCCTTCTGGTTAGGCCGGAATAAAAGTCAACATGGGTGTTTTTCCTTAACAGTTTGATGATCGAACTTGGACGTCGTTATTGTGCTGGTGAGGAGGCTGCTGTCTGTCTAATGGTCACACCTCCCTAAGTAATAGATTCCCTCTGGCAGCCGTTCAAATTGCTCGGTATCACTGATGTTCTCCAGGGTTTGAATTATTTCTTTGTATCCTGTTGGGAGTGGCTAAGTGCCCATAGCCCAGGTTTATTTTTACTAATTAACACCCCAAACTAAAAGGCTTTCTCGTTCCTGAGTGCCCAAGCAGAAACCCCGTGGTGAGTGCTCAGTAGACAAAGGTGTGCCCTTTCACGACACCCGCAGCCCGGGCGTGGGAGACCGTCACTGGCCAACCTGGGTCATGGGCCCACACCTGAGGTCAGAGGTCTGTGGTCAGCCCACACTAGCTTCATGGATTCAGAGCAAGGGCGGAGGGCAAGGGCCACAAACCCTCCTGGGCTGCCCAGGGGAATCACGGAGACAAGAGACCGTCACCAAATGCGGGGGGGGGGGTGTTGTTCAAGAGCCAGGGCTGTCCCCCACAGAAAACATGGAGGGACACTTGGTGGAGGCATGGGAATTGGAGGCGGCACAGTGGAGAAGGCAGGGGGGTCTCTGCCAGGGCAGAGGGAAGACCGATTCTTCCTGTTGTTTGACAGATCAGATGTAAGGATAGAGCTTTGGTTGGCAAACTGCAGCTCACAAGCCAGATGCGGCTCTTTGGCCCCTTGAGTGTGGCTCTTCCACAAAATGCCACGGCCTGGTCACGGTTTGATTCCCAGACAGGGCATATGCCTGGGTTGAGGGCTCAGTCCCCTATAGGGGGCGTGCAGGAGGCAGCCGATCAATAATTCTCTCTCATCATTGATGTTTCTCTCTCTCTCCCTTCCTCTCTGGAATAAATAAATATATATTGTTGGAAAATAAAATAACATGAAATGATAAAGCCACTCCCCCATATCATTGGGTTGATGTGTTCTTTGGGCGCGTATGCAAAGCCTGTGATCTCGTACCAAGTGATGGGGGAGGCCAGTCTGTCAAATCTCTCAGTAATATGGAAGCGTGTTGATTTCTCAATCTTGCTTCAAGGCCGGAGGGCCCGTAACCCGCCTCCACATGTACGAGGCTGAGCTCACCTTCCTGAGAGAGACAGGGCCTCTGCCAGCGGCTGGAACAGGACCAGGCGGTGGTTTTGCCGAGGCTCGGGGTGGCCCGTGCAGCTGCAGCTGATGGGGGCACTGGGAAATTAAAACGTTCAGCTCTCCCCAAACTGCTTCCTTACAGATGGTCTGGGAGCCGGGGTTTGTGTGTGTGTGTGTGTGTGTGTGTGTGTGTGTGTGTGTGTGTGTGTTGTTGTATAAGGGGTGACTCTGGCCAAGCAGAAAACTGCTCCGAAGACCGACTCTCTCCTTCCATTTCCTGGAGCACAAACCAAATTATAAGTGAGATGAGAATATTAATTGGCAAGAGCCGTCTTTGTAAAAACATAGGCCTGCATAGAGGATTTGACACAGCTTCTTTGGGGTTTTCTTCCCCCGCATACACCCGCTAAATCACGGAGGCATTTATGACGACTCTAAAACGGAATTTGTGGGACTGACTGTGTTGACTCATACGTTTGAAATGTACATTTTCTGTAATATAGAGACTGGTTTGTAACGTGGTGTACATAAAGGCGACATGAGGCATATAATTAAAGAAAACTTTCCAATCCCGGGGATTCTTCTATTGCAGGCCTTTTTATATTTGCGGAGGGACTGCCATACACCGCCGTAAAACACCGCATACACCTTCTCATTTTGCTTCGGTAAGCGGGCCAGCTTCTCTGCGGAAAGTCTCTATTGCAAATACCTTTCTGTGGAGGAAGGAGACAGGTTGGGTTTCTTGTTTGCATTCACGCTATAAAAAATCAATGCCAGTCTGGCAGGTTTGTAAATATTGACTCTGGGTAGCAATTCCAAGGCGGCTGCTCCCCCAACCCCACACCACCCCCCTCTTCCTGCTCAGCACTCTGTTCAGTCACCAACAAAAATCTGCATGCAATCCTTGACTGGTTTGGACTCAAGGGTCCCAGGTTCGATTCTGGTCAAGGGCATGTACCTTGGCTGCCGGCACATCTCCAGTGCGGGGTGTGCAGGGCGGCTGATGGATGTTTCTCTCTCATGGATGTTTCTGACTCTCTATTCCCTCTCCCTTTCTCTCTCGGTAAGAAAAAAAAATCAATGAAATGTATTTTTTTTTAAATCTGCATGCCAAAAATTCTGGAACATCCCATGAATCAAAAAACAGGATTGGTTCAGACACCTGTAGCTGAAATTGCTATTAGGGTCCTAATCATCTTAATGAGGACCTGGGTCATGCTTTGGGTTTATGCTCTCAGACAATTTTTATGAATCATTAGAGTTTTGATTCACCCATTTGAAATCTACGTGTGACAGACTTTCCATGCCTAGGTGAAAAGCAGACTTTCGGAAGTAGCTTTTCTTGCACTGTGTGAAAAATGAAAAGGCAGGGACTCAGTACCGGTGGAACAGGCACTCCGTGTTAACCCAAACATCAAGTTCAGAAACAAAATAACTGCATAGTCAAAAGAACGCCAGGAAATATAATACTTAAGGACATAACTTTGAATCAGAGTTTAAATTTGCTAATACATCTAGAATTCTTGAAAAATAACTTATTTCTAATACCTGTTACATTTTTAATATAAAGAACTGGTTAGTATCTTCAAATATCGCACAGAACTATACATCTTTCCTTTCTTCCATAGTAGTCAGTTTTGTTCTATGGATTTTCAGGTATGTACCATTAAAAGACTTCCTCAACCATCTCTTTTAAGCAAGGACAATCTATTCAGCTATTTTTGTAGGTAATGTTATTTCTCCTTTCTTTTTTTTTCTCTAATAACATTTATACACCGACTAGCACTTTGAGAATTAAGATGGAATTATCCTGTAATCTGTGACCACCCATCCCCCTGAGTAGTGGCCTGGCAGTTGCTGAGATAGATTCTGTGTCGTGTGTCAGATAATTATAATTTTTAGAGACCACAGATAAAAATGCATCCTGACTACTAATTCCCCCTCTGCCCATATTAAATCACCAAAATCTAGTTCCCGAGGGCAAAGTGTGAAAAATCAATTTAAAAATGCAATCTAGGCTGAGAAAAGAGTCCTTTCACCAGCAAGCACCATAGCCTCGGATGCCCGTCAGCAGGCAGGGTGAATTCTGATTGTGGCCGGAGCCCTCCGAGAGATGCTGGGTACAAGTTGGCTTCCAGGTGACGCCTGACCACACTGTCCCTTGTCCCCGTATAATGAAAGACGCGGAGTGATACCTGTGCCGTTTTAAGCTGGTGGACCCCAATATCTGCTCAAGGGCCCAGAATCCACGCGGAGCTCCCTGAATGCTTGGACACAAAACAAAACAAAAATCAACAAAACAAAAACAACGAGGTCTAATTCTGCTAAGTTTTCTGAGAAGACTGGTGGTGCCGGAAGCAGAAAACCGATGGCTCTAAATACATAGTTATAGTTATGACTGGGGCGCTGAGTTAACAGAGGTGACTAAGAGAAGTGACTAACACTATTCTGATACTTCAGATAGGAAGAAATGTAAGGGTGTGGACCTTTGGTTCAGAAACCGCACATCCCAGTTAAAGGCTAGGGAATGTGATTGTGTACCATCATTTCTGAGGGGTAAAGAGGAGTAGGATAGAAGTGGAGGGATAACGTTATTTCTTCCCAAACTAAACACAGCCCACTGGTTTTATGGCAAAAAGAACACCCTCCCCTCACCCCATTTAGTGTGTGGCCTGAGGTATTCCACCTGCTCAGAGAATGTGCGTGTATAAGATTTGCCTTCAGGTCTCCATCACTGTATGTCATTTGGGTTTTGAAAACCATCTATTGAATCCTATCAGATGAGGATATTTTTGATAGGGGGTTCACCTCTGTCAGCAGCTGAACCTTCAGATCTACCCATGTACCGGGCAGAGAACATGACTGAGGGAAGAAGCCAGTTTAACAAACACAGCGGTGCCCTGCGGGTGTGGCTCAGCTGGTTGAACACTGTCCCCTGCATCAGGCGGTCACAGGTTGGATTTCCCATCAAAGCACATGCCTGGGTTGTGAGCTTGATCCCCAGTAGGGGGCATGCAGGAGGCAGACGATTGTTGTTTCTATCTTTCTCTCCCTATTCTTTCCTCTCTCCGAAATCCATATAAACATATTAAAGAAACAAAAACAAACAGCAGCGTGTGGGATAAAAAACTGTCCCAATACCCAGCCTGAGGCTAGGGTTGGATCCCGGGGTGTGAGGGGACGGCGAACTCAGGCTAACTGGGTCAGCAGGAGAATTTCCCCAATTTTTCAAAGAATCTGAAGATTCAGGTTTTAGGTATCATCTGCATTTTAACTTGGCCAAGTCATTACAAATAAAATTGGAGCTCCAGAGAAGTGAGAAGCCCAGGGTAGCCTAATGGTGTGATGGCAGGAGCAACTAAGCCAAGCCCTTCCCCAGTGTCCCCACTTTCCAGCCAGGAAGGGCTCCCCACTTTCTTCTCTCCCATGGGCTGCCTGTTCCAGACTCAAAGTGCAGGCTGACCTTTGACCACACCCCATAATCACCACGGGCGGGGGGGGGGGGGGGGGGGGCGCGGGGGTTGGGTTCACGAGACTCGCAGTGGTCGCCAGCGGTCTGTGTGTGACTGGTGGTTATGAGGTCCGAAAAGTTGGCGACCGCTGCACTAGAGGGTCCGATACTCTTAGCTTCATTAGTAGGAGGGGGCATATAGGATTTGACTGACAAGGAGTTCCAACACAGAGTTGGAAAACTTGAGGCCCACGAGAAATCCAGGTTATTGCCTGAATTTGTAAATAATTTTTTGCACAGCTACACCTGTTCCTGTATGCATTGTCCGTGATTGCTTTTCTGCTCCAAAGGAAAATTGATAGCGGTGGCTCAGCCCAATTGGCCTGCACAGCTGAAAATATTTACCATCTGGCCTTTTATAGAAAAACTCTGCAGTCTCCTGCAAAAGAAACGGGGGTGTTAATAAATGATAGCAAAACAAAAAACAACAACAAAAAACCGGCATATATCCACTCCCCACCACAAATGTGCCATGGCTTTAAAATCTGCTCCAAATGCATTCATGCAACATTTAGCAAATATAAAATGTGATACATCTTTTCTTTGCAAAATGGTGCTAAGTGTTGAGACTTAACGAGGCCCTTGCATTCAACGACTTGCAAACTAGAGTGGAACGGTGGGAAACACCTAATTATAATGGATGCGATTTGACATTAGCAGAGTCAAAAGACGCATCAGAGACGTGAGGAGAATTTGAAACCTTCCGGCAAACACGGGCATGCATGTGTTTTTACCGGATGTGTCAGACACACTGGCCATTATAAAGCCTGAAGGAGACACTTGTTAACACTGCGCCGCTTCATCAAGGTTTTCTCCGAGGTTTTATGTTGTTCCCTCGTTTATTTTCCTCGACTCCGTGTTGGTCTCTGTGCATCCGATGAAACAGCCCTCTGCCGTCCTCAAGGGGAGGCTCCGTGGGGACAAGAACCTCGCCTTTCCTGCCCCAGCTCTGGGCTTGTGATTGTCCAAGCAGCTGTTCTATTTCCAGGGGCTCCCGCCGGTAGGTGAGGGCTGCCAAGAACTGTCAGCGCCTCAGAGGTCAGGGGTCTCTCAGCACCTGGATTCAGGTTGGCTGGAAGCCTCCGTACTAGCTTTTAACATCTGTAGATACACACAGTCCACTGGCCACCAGAGCCAGGCCACGTGGACATGACCTTGGGAGCGGCCCTCCACCTCGGGGGTCGAGGGATGTCTGAGCTGCTGTTCTTGTCCCGGCCCAAGTGTGTGCCGCCCAGGTAGGTCCCAGACCAGGTGTGGGCTGGCCCTCATGGCTGCTCCCCAGGCCGAAGGTGGGCTTCACTCTGCGGTCTGAGCAGCGCCCTGGGCAGCAGTGGCCGAGAACCGTCTGTAGAGCCCGTACACCGGCCATGGCAGGTCTGCGCCGGGCCACCGGAAGCCGGGCCACCGGAAGCCTCTCTGGGCACGAGAACCAAAGACAGATCTGCCAGTCACGCGAGAGTTGCCACCCGAGATTCTACTCCCTCCCTGTGGGTGGTTCCTTGAGCTTTGATCTATGAACCAGAAGCTCAGGTGGTTCGATTCCTGGTCAGGGCACATGCGGGGTTGTGGGCTTGGACCCCAGGGTGGGGCATGCTGATCGGTGATTCTCTTGATGTTTCTATCGCTCCCTCTCGCTTTCTCTCAAATAAAAATATTAAAAAGAAGGAAGAGAAAAAGCTACGCTGGCTGGAGCGAGGCAGAGGAGAGCGTGGAGGCTGCTCCCAGCAGGCCCCGCGCCGCCAGGTGTCTGCCCCTCTCCCCGTGTCTGCTCCCAGCAGGCCCAGTGCTGCCAGGTGCCTGCCCCATCCCTGTGTCTGCTCCCAGCAGGCCCAGTGCTGCCAGGTGTCTGCCCCTCTCCCCGTGTCTGCTCCCAGCAGGCCCAGTGCTGCCAGGTGTCTGCCCCTCTCCCCGTGTCTGCTCCCAGCATGCCCAGCGCCGCCAGGTGTCTGCCCCAACCCCGTGTCTGCTCCCAGCAGGCCCCGCACCGCCAGGTGTCTGCCTCCCTCCCGTGTCTGCTCCCAGCAGGCCCAGTGCTGCCAGGTGCCTGCCCCATCCCCGTGTCTGCTCCCAGCAGGCCCAGTGCTGCCAGGTGCCTGCCCCTCTCCCCGTGTCTGCTCCCAGCATGCCCAGCGCCGCCAGGTGTCTGCCTCCCTCCCGTGTCTGCTCCCAGCAGGCCCCGCGCCGCCAGGTGCCTGCTCCATCCCCGTGTCTGCTCCCAGCAGGCCCAGCGCCGCCAGGTGTCTGCCCCCCTTCCGTGTCTGCTCCCAGCAGGCCCAGCGCCGCCAGGTGTCTGCCCCCTTCCCGTGTCTGCTCCCAGCAGGCCCCGCACCGTCCCCGTGTTTGCTCCCAGCAGGCCCAGGTGAGCCAGGGGCCCAGGGTCAGGTTCCCGAGCCCGGCCCCACGCCACTGTCAGAACATCCTGGGTCGTGCTGGCTTTCAGGGCTATTGTTTTGGGGGCTCCTCTCTGACGTGCAGGTGTCAGACTTCGGGGTGCCCACGTGGGGCTCCAACACGTTGCTCCTCTGGGACAGGCTCACCGTTTTGAGTTCCGGGTTTGAGGTGGGCTGTGTCCCAGCCCCTGGAACCCACGTCCAGGGGACTCCTGAGTTCGCCAGAGGCGCCGAGCGGCCCGGACAGTTGTCAGGTGTTTTCCAGAGAAAACTTCACCCTGTAGCTGGAGCTGCAGATTCGGGGAGCCCCTGGAGGTGGGTGAGCCCAGGGTTCCCATGCGCCCTCCGGAAATGGTTTGGGTTAAACTTCACCGTAAAGGTTTTCCACCATTAGGTTCTCTCTTGCGCTGCCCCAAACGGCCAGGTTGACTGGTTTGGGTTACACTTACATGTGATGGTGTTACTGAACTCAAGGGGGTGGAAGTTGGGGTGCTCTATTCATGAAGAAGACACGGTGGTCACCAGGTGGCTTTATTTACTTGCAGCAGTTAAAGCAGACGGGATTCGTATCCAAAGCTCCGTGTCCCCAAAAGTGGGGCAAAAATTAAGTGTGTATCTTAAAAGAAGAGCCTTATGATGAAATAATTTTAGAATTCTCTTTCTTTGCAACATTTAGGCAAATAGTTTTAAAATTTAAACTATTACCGATATACTTTTAAAAATTTATTTTTATTACATTTACTGGGTGACATTGGTTAATAAATTACACAGGTTTCAAGTGTCCATTTCGATGATATATGATTCATATATTGCCTTGTGTGCCCACCACCCAACGTGAAACCATCAATATGCTTTCTAAAGCTTCCATTTTGGGCACTGGCGAAGGTGATTTAAAGCAGAATCTGCTGTGTCACCATCTTCCCGTTACTCCTTTAGGATTGAAATAAAATTCCTATCAATTCCTTGAAGTGCATTCAGAAAGCACCTGTGAGTGGCTTTTGTCTGGAACGAGAAAGAGACCTTGAAATCTGTGTCTTACATAGAGCGCGGCGCAGATTCTAACAGAACTGCTAAGGTCTGGTTGCAGGTGTTTTTCCTAATAAGGCTGCTCGGCATTGACGTATGTGTTTTCCTGTCGGAAGGTGATGGCGAGGAACCGACGCAGAGACAGTGGAGTCCGTGGGGAATGAAGCTCTGGCCCAAGAAACGCGACAGGTAGGAATCGCCATTGGCTGGAATTCATTTGTTGATTTTTATTAAATGTACTGTGGTGACATTGGTTAATACAACTATATAGGTTCACCATGTACGATCCTGTGATACCTCCTCTGTGCATTGCATTGGGCGCCCCCCCCCCCCCCCAGAGTCGAGTCTTCTGATGCCCTCATAGAGTTGACCCTGTTTGCCTCTGCAAAGTCTCTATCGCTAATCAGTCATCATAAAAAAAAATATATAGGGTCCTGTATTTGGATGTCTGATTTTCAGTATAACTTTTCTCACTTTTTGTTACTTTTCCTTATATTTTAAAATAAAAGCATCATATGTATGTCACATGTATAATTAATACACACACGTGTTCACAGACAGACACATGTACCGCCCTCGTCAGGATGTTTGCTCTGGTGCGTTTTCTAAGATCCTCACTCTTCTATGTGGCCACGCTACTTTGGGTGGCTCTCATGTAGAATTTTACATCGAATTGTTATTACACTTCTGTCTTTCCTGCTGGCCTGTAGGATTCTCCAGGGCAGGGGTCAATTCCATACCTTCGTGTAGTGGAATTGAATACAGTGACCATCTTGCTGTGGTGGAAACAATGACCATACCTGAGGACAATGAAAGAATCCCTCTTGGTAGAGCAACTAGAATCTGCCTGTTACATGACTATTAGGATTTTCAGCTCAGCTCGGGCTTCCCACCTCCCGCCTTACTCCCGTCCCATCACGAATGATCGGGTGGCCTTTGCTTCAGAGTAACTTGAAATGATGTCCTGAGTTGACACCTGGTTTATTCAGTCCAAGTCTGTCCGCTGTCACATGGGAGGCCCGGGTTCCAGTTCAGAAGACGAGGCGATGTGCTCAGGTTAATGGCTGTGGTTTTTTGGTTGGTCGCTTTGTTTTGCTTTCTGAGAAATTGCTGACTTTTTCTAACAATAATGGTGTGGTTTAGCATGTGCAGTCCCAAATGCCATATTCTGCTGGGTCTGTGTTTGTAAACCTTAGGTGGGGAGCGTGTCTGGTTGTCAGATGGCTTCCCTGTGCCCCTGGGATGTGGTTGCCACCTTTAGATGTTCCTATCTCTGGAGGCAGGGTTTAGTGCCATGCCTGCCTAACTAGGATCGGCCAATAAGCAATCACTATTTCTTTCATCAGGTTCCATCCATTTTTGCTTATTAAACTACTAGAGGCCTGGTGCATGAAATTCATGCACAGAGCGGGGATGTCCCTCAGCCCAGCCTGCACCCTCTTCAACCTGGGACATCCTTCTTACAATCCAGGACTGCTGGCTCCCAATCACTTGCCTGCCTCTGCCTGATTGCCCCTAACCATTTCTGCCTGCCAGCCTGATCACCCCCTAAACACTCCCCTGCCAGCCTGATCAACACCTAACTGCTTTCCCAGCCAGCCTGATTGCCCCTAACTGCCCTTTCCTGCCAATATGGTCACCCCTAATTGTCTTCCTCTGCAGACCTTCCCCCCAACTGCCCTACCCTGCTGGCCTGGTCTCTCCTAACTGCCCTCCTCTGCTGGCCTGGTCACTCCTAACTGGCCACAACTGCCCTCCCCTGCCAGCCATCTTGTGGTGCCATTTTGTGTTCGTATGGGGGCAGCCATCTTTGACCACGTGAGGACGGCCCTCTTGTATCTTAGAGTGATGGTCAATTTGCATATTACTCTTTTATTAGATAGAATGTGACACTTCTTGGGAAATCTCATTGTGTGTGTGTGTGTGTGTGTGTGTGTGTGTGTGTGTGTTTAGTTGTTGATAGTATTACATATCCCTTTTCTCCCCTTTTACCTCCCTCCTTCCTGCTCCTCCCCTCCCAACCCCCTTCCCTCCCCGAGGTCTTCACTACCCCATTGCCCAAGTCCGGGGCTGTGCCTGTAATAATGTAAGTTCTTTGGTTTATCTCTTCTCATTCCCAATCACTACATCAAGGCTTGACCATCTGTTCCATGCCTCCCTGCTTCAGTTCTTATTTTATTGGCCAATTCACATTGTTCATTAGAGTCCACAAATAAGTGTGATATTTGTCTTTCTCAGTTTGGCTTATCTCACGTAGCATAATACTTTCCAGGTCCCTCCATGCTGTCCCAAAGGGTGAGAGATCCCTCTTTTTTTTACAGCTGCATAGTATTCTATGGGTACTTGGGCTGTTTCCAAATCTTAGCTGTAGTAAATAATGCTGCTATGAACATAGGGGTGCATATATTCTTTCTGATTGGTGTTTTTTTTTTTGTTGGGGGGGGGGGGAGTGTTAGGATATATTCCCAGAAGTGGGATAGTTGGATCATTGTCTTTTTCTTAAAATATATTTTATTGATTTTTTACAGAGCAGAAGGGAGAGGGATAGAAAGTCAGAAACATCGATGAGAGAGAGACATCGATCAGCTGCCTCTTGCACGCCCCCTACTGGGGATGTGCCCGCAGCCAAGGTACATGCCCTTGCCGGAATCGAACCCGGGACCCTTCAGTCCTCAGTCCGATGCTCTATCCACTGAGCCAAACCAGTCTCGGCAGATCATTGTCTTTTGACTAAAGATATGTATCATATAATGTAAGGAAAGGGTACATAAATTAGCCTGAAAACTGCAGTGAATCTGAGCGCAGTCCCCAATCCTGGAGGCAGGCGGCTACATTTCTCCCCTATTTGCCTACATTCCTTACATTCCCAGCGGGCATTGCTTTGGCATTTTATGTTTCCTCGGAGAGTGTATAGCAAGATGCAGGAGGTGGGCCTCTGGGATTGCATTCCCCTCCGTGCTCTGCACCCTGGGGAGGTTTGCTGACAGAAGGATGTGCTCTCGTGTGCTCTGCCCAGCTCCACTTCCAGCTCCTCTGCATATGGAAACGAGAGAGTGCACATCTCTGACCTCCAGCGGCCTCATGCCCACACTCACTCCCACAGAAAGGGAACGTTTTTAAAGCCAAATTCATTTTCTAGTAATTTCAACCGGAATATGCTCTGTTGCATGTGGATTTCCTACATTGATATTGTTTTTTCCTCAAAATTGTACATTTGCAAGAGAAGGATGCTTTTAAAGTAGTTTTGCTGAAATGTTGCAGGGAAGGTTTAGGTTTAGCTGTGTTGAGTGTCTCTTTCTGTTTGTGTAAATTAAAATGGCATATTTCTACATATGGAACCCCTGTTTTGCTCATGAGGGTTGGCTGTACAGGCCAGGGGGTCAGGGGAACCTTCTGGAATGGAAGGAGTGACCATGTCTTGGTGGGGAGAGAGATTCCGTGAGCTTGTGTCTAGTTGTGAAATCATGGCAAGCTGCACGAGGGCTGCACATGCTCAGTGAGAAGCCACCGCGTGCCAAGTTCTGTGTGCACACGTTGAAGCAAAAAGTCGGCACAGATCTTAGCCCTAAGCAAGTAAATATGTTATTGAAACTTAGGAAGCATTTCTGTCCGAAGGCATGATAGGCTATTAGCAGAGAAAACGTATCATAAGCTAAGTTTTAACCTAATAAAAGATGGATCACAGTCCAACCATGACCAAGCTGTGTGACCCACGGCCGTTTCGTCTGTGGCTGAGGCAGCAGGTGCATGGTCACTGGGGTTGGGGGTGCACTGGATGGCGGGAAACTACTAGATGGGATCATGTTCAGGCTTGATCCACTCAAATGTGTATGGATTTCAAGTGACATTTTAATTTGTCCTCGAAATTTTAGATTTTTAGGAGGGAATGTATGGATTGAAGCAAAAGAATAAAGGACCGATGGGAGGAGTAAATATAAATTGAAGTTATGCATTTTTTTCATTGTGTTGCAATACTTCTTTCTTTAAAAGGGGAAAGAAAATACGATGTCTAGATATTTGGAAGAGCTGGTGGAAAATTATTAGCTTCAGTAGCTCCTAAAGTCAAAAGAGGATCATTAACTGAAGTCCAGTACTCAGCTCTGCAGGGTGCATGAGTTACTAGTCACAATAATATTAATCCTATATAATAAAAGAGAAACATGCAAATTTGACCATACCTTAGCTCCTGATTGGCTGTGCTACCAGCCAGTCAGGAGCAGGGGCGGGGCTAAGTGGCACTAGTGCTGGGCCCTGGGGGTGGAGATGAAACAGCAGTGGTGGCAAGCGCCCAGCACCCGGGTGCTGTGAGGGGAAGTGGCGGCGAGTGCCCAGCCCCCGGGGCCGGGTGGTTGTAGGCAGCCAGGGCTGAGCTGAACAGGGCGATGGCTGGGTGCCCAAGGCCTAAAGCACGGCAGGCTTGGGGTGAGCCATCAGTTGGACATCCCCTGAGGGCTCCCAGTATGTGAGAGGGGGCAGGTTGGGTTGAGGGACCACCCACCCCAGTGCATGAATTTTCATGCACCGGGCTTCTAGTTTGTAATAAAATTGCACAGTGAATAATGGCTCATCAATAAGTACTGTCAGAAATGGGTAAATCATGAATCAGCAGTATTATTAGTAAAGTATTATTATATTAACATTAAGCTTAATAAGATAGAAATGAATTTCAGAAGGAACAATCGAAAAAGGTAATTCTTTATATTTAAACTATATGCATGTGTTTATTTGGTAAATAAAATAAAATAAAATTTAATTTTAACAGAGGGCGCTGGAATCCCTGGACTTCCACAAACAAAAAAATAAATAAATCAAGACACAAACCTTATACCCTTCACATAAAAATGAACTCAAAATGGATCACGGACCTAAATGTAACGTAAAACTATAAGGATCCGGGAAGGTAACAGCAGAAACCCTAGACCAGCGGTCGGCAAACTGTGGCTCGCGAGCCACATTCGGCCCTTTGGCCCCTTGGGTTTTTAGCAAAGGCCAGCTTAGGAGTACCCTAATTCAGTTAATAACAATGTACCTACCTATATAGTTTACGTTTAAAAAAATTTGGCTCTCAAAAGAAATTTCAATCATTGTCCTGCTGATATTTCATTGACCAATGAGTTTGCCAACCACTGCCCTGGACGACCTTGGGTATGGTGATGACTTTTTAGATACAACAAGAAAGGCAAGATTCGTGAAAGAAACCATTGGGAAGCTGAACTGGCTTAAAATTAAAATTCCCGTCTGCAAATGAGACTGTAAAGAGAAGGAGAAGACAAGCCCCCGGCCGGGAGACAATGTCTGCAGAAGGCCACGGGCTCCGCCGAGCCACCATCTTCACGGCCCGTTTAGTCCTGAGCTGATCCAGCCCCACCTCCCCCTCTTCAGCGCCACGTCCCGCTCAGACCCAGATGTTCCTGAGGACTGAGGCCCTGTCCGGATCAGAACATGTGCTCAGACACAACACAGAACCACATGCAACTCCCTCATCCCAGGCCTGGCCGTGCAGCGCCTGCCCCCGGCTCGGCCAAACCCTGTTGCTAACTGTGCTCAGGGGGTCTGCTTCCTCTTTTCTGGGTGTAGCTTCCATCTGTCTGCTGCAGCCTGGCCTCCCCCTGCCCTCCAGTCAGTAGACTTGGGGAGGGTGGGCTGTGCCTCACCCGCGCAGCCGCCCTAACAGATATCCGCGGACAGTGCTGAGTGAGGGCGCTGCCTCCTGCAGGGGCCTGTGCCCAGGAGAGCTTGAAGGAGCCGCGCCTCGCCTCGCTGTGAACATTAGCGGATTTATACAGCCCCGCTCAGATCATTAATCTCCAGATTTCAGACCTATTTGGGTAGGGAGAATGAAAAATGAAGGTCATTTCATGGCCCTACACTATTTTTCATTTTTAAAAAAAATGTGAAAATGATGATTAAATTCCTCTCCCGCTCCTTAAAATATATAAAAGTGTCCAAAACCCAGTGAGATTTAAAACTGAGACAGGACATCCCTTTGAAGTCAAAGACGGTATACAGCGTTGGACCGCAGCTCCACGCTGAGAATAGCGTGTGTGCAGGGGTTCAGGGGGATGTGCCGGTTGTGAGGGGGGACCGGGGGGGGGCAGAGCCAGCCTGGCATCAGGGTCAGATGGGCACGCAGAGCAAGTTTCTGTAATCATGTTCCGGATGCAGATGGGAACCGCCATGTTGGTGACAGAAGGCTGGTGGCCACCAGCATCGAGGAAGTGGTAGGGGTAGCAGATGCTGTGGACAGCGGTGCTGAGCTGAGTCTCCTCTAACCTTGGATGTGAACCCAGGTTTGACCTTCACTGAACCCAGAGTTTGTGAGTGCTGCTAGTTACTTCACATCCCTAAGTCTCCGTGTCCTCCTCTGCAAAATGGGACAGTCATACCCACCTCATGAAGTGGTCTGTGAGAAGCAATGGAGTTACAGCCACGGCCGAATTGCCCGAGCTTTACACACAAGCTTGGAGACACTTTGGCGTAGCGTTTGTTTGTACAGAATGTTCTGACTTTCTTTTCAGGGAAGATCCTGAAGTTAGGTCACCTGCTGGGAACTTTTAGATGCCCTTGGAAATCCAGAAACAGTGGCTCATCTTAAAATCCAGTGGCACTGACAAGGTGCCCTGTGTCTATAACAAAGGTCTAACTAGGTTCTTTTTTTTTCAGACGATGGTATGAATCAGCACATTTTTACAAAAATATTAGAAATTTAAAAAAATAAATAAACGTAAAGGCAAGGTTGTATTGTCTTGAGTAAGCATCTTCTTGGGGAAGCACATGCAACTTGAGTGTGTGATTGGCTTTGATCAAATCGCATCTTCCCAGTGACATTGAGTGTGGAGGGCGGAGTGACTTTGGGACCTGCATTTATGCTCTATCTCACTCCACCTGAGGGCTGTCCCTTAATCAGTAACTGTTTCCAGAAGGGAACAGTGATGCTACTGCATCTTCAAAGCCCCTCACCCACCGGCAGAGCTGGTCAGAGGTGCCTCATTCCCACAGACAAGCCAATACTTAGCAACCGTGCATCTTGGTAACTGTCAATCAAACCAGGGCAGCTATGATGAGAAAGAGCCCTTCCAATAAAAGGCCAGCTATTCAAAAGTTCAAAGTTAAATAAGGAAATGGTCCTGGCGGTGACTGATTAAATAGTAATCGATTAAAGAGAAGGCATGTTGACTCTAGCAGTTCATTCTGTGACAGCGGCATTCAGCTCTGGCCTTGCCTGGATCAGAATATTGATTTCAACATTTGGCCCTGAGTAATTCAGCTAAAAGATCCATCCCGTTGATTTGTAGTATATGAAAGATTTCGGCCAGTATAATTACTATCTGTTTTGTGTTAGCCCTCTTGGATAATCAACAAAGTGGGGTTTGTTGTGTGAACCCTTTTGAAAATGGACCAGTTTGCAGCTCTTTAAAAATCCCCTGACATGTCTGGCCGGCGTGGCTCCGTGGTTGAGTGTCGACCTATGAACAAGGAAGTCACAGTTCGAATACCGGTCAGGGCACATGTCCAGGTTGTGGGCTCGATCCCCAGTAAGGGTGTGCAGAAGGCAGCCAATCAGTGGTTCTCTCTCATCATTGATGTTTCTATCTGTCCCTCTCCCATCCTCTCTGAAATCAATAAACATATATTTTTAAAAAAAGAAAGCCCTTGTATTTTAGAAATTGCTACACAACACATTTATATGGAAGGAATGAAGTGCTGTTGTATTTGAAAAACCAGCAATGTGTATCATGAATCGTTTTCATTATTTTGAAAAATAGGTTTCGGTCCTGCATTCATGTTCTTCTTCATAAATTGGAGGAGGGGGGGGGATGCAGTTTGTTGGTTTGGGCCTGGATTAATGAGGCTCAGAACTGTGCAAATGACACTGAATTCTATACTCTCTTAGACCGAGTCACACTCAAGAAAGCAATCACAGTGTCCCACTTGGCACCATCATGCTATTCTGCCCATGTGCCTGGGCCTGGGATTGCTGTGGTCAGGAAATGTACAGAGCATTCTTAATAGATGCAAAATATCACTTATTCAGATGTTTCCCAATCTTCCATGGAATCACGTTATAATTCAGTTACATAGGAAAAGTCAGAAAATTAAGGACAGTCTCATAGGGACTGTTGGAAAGTAGGGGCCAGACACACACACACACACACACACACACAGAGAGAGAGAGAGAGAGAGAGAGAGAGAGAGAGAGAGAGAGAGAGAGAAGTACCACATGAATATACAGGCCGATATGTATCCACTGACACACACAAATACATGCATGATAGCATCAGCATCAACCATGTGCAAGCCCCCCACACTCCATGCACAAACAACAGAAAGGAAGAGAGATTGGGATTCTCTGGGGAAAATGTGTTTGGAAACTAGAAAGAGTAGAGTTAGGGTTTGTAAGAAATCACAAGACATTTACATGAAGCTAAACCAGCATCACAACTGTGTGCGTTGGGGTAGGGAGACATTCCTGACTCTTGGGGGAAGTGCTGTGATTTTAGTGGTTTGCAGAATGGACATGATATTCTTAGGCATAGTTTGCATGATGAGATGGGATATTGAAAAGCAGTGATTGCCCAGAGTTAAACATTGGCAGGATAATGATGTTAAATTTGGTGGTAGAGTCTTCTAGGACAGCCTGGTCAGGTTAGGTCCAGACTGAACAGAGAGGCTAGATATAGCAGGAGGAAGAGCAGTGGAGAGACAGAGGCTCACCTTCCTGAGGCAACGTGTCGGTATTGTTACTGTCAGTATTAATATTGTTGAGATCTGGCATCATTCCTAGCTCGTGTGCTGCGTGAGGTCAGGAGTGTTCATCAGGTTTGGTAGACGGAGAGTTGAGTCCTAACAGACAAGCGGATGTTTGTAGCTAACAAGCTGCACGATAAGGATGCAAACGCAGGATCATGTGATCTCCAAATCTGTCCTATTTAGAAATTCCCATGGCTTCTCTCTTGTTACAGAGATGTCAGTAAACACAAAAGTCACTTTAACTGATTTCATCTGAATTGAATTAATCTTGATTTCAATTCCATTTCAATCCCTTGTTGCCTCTTGAAGCTCTTATCATAAGACTGTTTATACCCATGATTCTATAATATTCCTGTTCCTTTTTTATTTTTACATTTTGATCCTTAACAATCTTTAACTTTTTCTGGTGAGATTTTGAGGTTGCTATTCCTATAAGCCCAATGAGAGATCCCTTTTTTGGAACTCAGAAAATATGATCTCTTGGTAATCTCTCTGTGTGTGTGTGTGTGTGTGTACACACATGTGTGTATGCATATATACACATATATATGCATACACACATGTGTGTACACACACACACACACACACACACACACTAGAGGCCTGGTGCATGGATTTGTGCACTGATGGGGAGCGAGGCCTGCAGGGATCTGCCTGCTGTGGGAGCGCTGCTCATCCTGGTCAGCCGAGTGGCTGTGGACTCCCCCACTGATTGGCTGTTCTGCTGCGGGAGTGCCACTCATGCCAGTCAGCCAAGTGGTGCTCCCACTGTGGGAGCACACTGACCACCAGGGGGAAGCTCCTGTATTGTGTGTCTGCCCCCTGGTGGTCAGTGCACATCATAGTGACTGGTTGACAAGTCATTGTGGTCTCAGTTGCTGGGCTCTTATATATATATATATATATACATACACACACAGTAGAGGACCGATGCAAGAAATTCATGTAAGAGCAGGCCTTCCGTCTCCGGCTACTGGTACCGGCTTCCCTCTGGCACCCAGGACCCAGGCTTCTCTCACAGCCCCGGCTTCATTCGGAAGGTTGTCTGGAAGGATATCTGGTCTAATTAGCATATTATGCTTTTGTGTGTGTGTGTGTTTATGTATGTATATAATGAGATTATTATATAATTTTAGTTTCTCCCTGCAACGTTGTTGAGGTGTTGTCATGGGAAGAAGAGGTGAAACATGGAGAGACACACTAAGAGTGACATAAGCTGGCTCCAGACACATTGACGTTGCCATTGTTCTCACACACGCTGCTTGGGCGAGTGTGTGGTGTCATCACCTTCTTCTAGGTGAGCTGAGAAACATAGGCCGTGGGGCTCAGGGGCTCAGAGCTGACAGGCGTGCACTTTCTCAGAGTCACCGTTGGCCTGTGTTTGGGAAGTTTAGTTGTCTACCGGACTTTGGGAAAATAGCCTTGAACATCACCATCACAGCAGCTCAGTGAGAACTAACTGGCAGGAGGGAAGAGACCCCTTAGCCTGTGACTTTGATGTTGAGTCAACATTCTCACCTCTCAAATGGGATCAGTAACAAGCTCGTGGCATTGCCCAGCCTACCAGGTCTAAGCAAGCATCTGAAGGGAGGCCACTTACAAAAAGATTGAGTTTTGCCAAATATTTGTAACCAGGTAACAGGCACCTCTCTGTGGGGCGGGTGACTTATCCATTACAGAGCCTGTTATCTAAGTGTTTGTTTTCCTTAATTGAAATCAAAAGCCGTACCTTTATACTTGATGCCATAAGACAAATAAGTGGAAACACTGTAGACTGGGCACACAAGAATGAGTTTATAAGACATCCTTACAATGTAAGCCTAATGTATCCATTGCGACATAATTTATTCAGTAACGTTGCTCACAGGCTCACTGTGTTTCAGTCACGGAGTTGGCTTTTCCCGTCTCCTCCAAGGCACGCAGCCACACTGCGCTTCCCCGCCTCCCTGGAATGCCAGGCATCTGAGTGGCTGGGTTCTGCACATCTCCTTTTGCTCCTGCCTCTTCCTGAGGTGATCTTGGCTTCCAAGCATTAACAAGGACAGAGTCCCAGCAAGACCCCGGGTCCCTAAAACTCTGTGCCCACCTACCAGGAGGCCCATGGTGGAGTCCATATGAGCAAGAAATAAACTTCTCTGTGTTAACCAATGAGCTTCAGGGATAACATTCCTTTAGTAAAACCTCTATTTCAATAGACATTATGTGCAGAAGTTGATAGAATTTTCTAGGCTTCTCTGGGTCAGAAAGGTATATGAGAATAGCTCCCTAAAAGGTTAAATATGGACCTGGAATAAGAGGAAGAGAGAGCTAGAAACATCAGTGATTGGATAGAATCACTGATCAGCCACTGGAGACCAAGCTTGCAACCCGAGCATGTGCCCTTGACCGGAATTGAATCCAGGACTTTTCAGTCCACAGGCAGGCACTCTATCCACTGAGCTAAACCAGCTAGGGGCTTCCTTTATTTATTTAAAACAGGTGCTTCTAAAATGCAGCATGTATTGTGACAACAGCTGGGATAAGCCAGATAAGGGTCTAATGATAGAATCCCACCTCAGGAACGTGGGAAGTAGACACTTAGACGGAAAGACGCAGACACCATGGTCACCGGTTCCTGTATTGTTTTGAAGGAAATGAAAGGGATGATTTGATAGGAAATGACGAAGCAGCCAAGGAGGAGGGAGACTGTGAGGCTGAGGAAGAAGCTGACCATAGAAGCAGAACAGAAAGCTTCTAGAAAATAGGAAACCAGCCAGCATCCAATTGTAGGAAGCAGCTCTGAGCCATGGAGCACAGAGCCCCTGAGTAAAACTCCAGACTTCATTCACTGACCCCTGACTGCCCACAGGCTGGCTCTGTGGCCTGTCTCCGGACCTCCGGGTCAGCGAAGGAGTTTCTGTCCAGACATAAGCATCCACGGGGCTTGAAGGAGTTTGACACCTACATCGACTTTCTAATTAGCATCGTTTGCTATTTTTAAACCCCTTAAGTTTTGCATGCTTAATGCATTCTTCTAGCTGAGACTGACAGCAAGATAAATCGTTTTAGTTATTCATGATTCACTGAACTATCATCGGACTTAATGTTCCTTAGAGCAGATTTAACTCCAGGGAAGCCACATTGAGTAGGACTCCGAAAGGCGGGTTCTCGTGAAGGTGGAGAAAGGTTACTCTGAAACTCACCATATAGAAAACCCATGTGGTCCTTTCATTTTGTAATGTGTCTTGTTTGTTTACTAATTTCAGAGAGGAAGGGAGGGGGAATGAGAGTGAGAAACATCAATGATGAGAGAGAATCCTGGATTGGCTGCCTCCCTCCTGTATGACCCCTACTGGGGATCGAGCCCACTACTGGGGCATGTGCCCTGATTGGGACTCGAGCCACGACCTCCTGGTTCATAGGTTGACACTCAACCACTGGGCCACACCTGCCGGGCAAGTCCTTTCTTCTTTGTCAAGTTCTCTTAGGATGAGTTTTGAATCCAGCCTTCTGTGGGTGATACCGGCCTTCAAACACGTGCCTCTAGCAAAGGTTGTGGACTTGCTCAGGGAGCGTAAGGGGCCATGGCAAGTGGTCAGACTTCCTCATTCTTTCCTGGGTGCACACAGCTTATACGCAGAAGGTTTTAAGGAGAGAACAAGTGCGGAGAGAGAGCTGGTGGTTAGCTGCCCTTAGTTATTGATTGCTCACTGACTATTCAATATGTATTGAAAGTACACACACACACACACACACACACACACACACACACACACACACTATCCGGTTGGGCTGGTACTTTACCTATGTGACCTCTCTTCCACCGTAAAAGGCAGGTGTGGGATGAATCCAGTACCATTGTTTCCATCTCATTAGGAACCTGTCACTCAGAAAGAAGTCCAAGTCTGTGCATCTTATAAATAGCAGAGCCGGTTATGAGCCCAGTAATCCCTGCTGTTCTCAGTCCCGAGCCCTGTCTCTCTGACTGGGGTGACTTAACCTCAGGGGCCGGGGCCGCTGCCATCCCAATCTCCATATTTCTCTGCCTCCTCATTCTACACCCTCTCCCTTTCAAATGGGGACCAGCCAACCCGAATGTGGTCCATACGTCTGCATCTCCCCCTTCTCCACGACCACTCAGGCACACTGCACAATAAACGCTGGGAAGTCCCCTTCACTGAAGCCATGGGTCCAGCGTCCAGCTTTCACCAGAGGCGCTGTGGAGAGAGACCTTTGGCGGGAGCCCACCAAGATCTCATCCAAGCTGGTTGCCTACTTCCTCTATGTTTCTGCTCAGGTTTTATTTTCTTGTTGCTCCATATAGAATATATGAGGATCCTAGAGAAATATGTACCATCATTCACTACCCAGAAAGTAAAGGGGGAAATGGTTCATTAAATCTTCATGAGAAACAAGAACATCAATAGTTCATTTGAAGTTTCTTAGAATTTGAACTTCCCTCAATCAATATTCAGATACTTCACAAAGGTTTAAATTAGTGTGCTTATATATGTATGTGTGTGTGAGTGTGTCTGTGTGTGTGTGAGAGAGAGTGTGTGTGTATGTGTTCGTGTGTGTATGTGTGAGACTATGTGTATATCGATGTATATTCTATTTTCCCCATATTTATGCCCCAAGTATCCTAAAATTACAGTGACAGTACAGAAAACATTTCTACTTATTCTTAAAAAAGAAAGGACAAAATATCCCTTAAAAGTAGAGGAACTAACGGCTCACTGAGTTCATGTTGCTCAGAGACCGAACAGCATCCTTCGTGGGAAGATGCAGCCATCAGAGGCTGACAAGGTAAAGGCAGAGAGTGTGGAATGATAGTCTGGGGAGGAGAAGGAGATGATTTTGTGAAGCTAGAGACCAGGATCCAGATGTAATATAACAACTTTCCCCCAAGGCTTTCCCAGGACATGGGAAGCCAAGCCCATTCAGTTACACCTCCACGAAGCTGTTCAAGTATAAATGAGATTTAGAGAGAATGAGATTAAATCTGGGTGAGTTGTTTCCAGTTCTTATTATGGAAATGGACTGTTTTTTCTTTAAAAGAAGTCCCCATCATTTCCTTGGGCAGATCAGTAAGAGAGCAGTAGATGAGGAATCAATTAAATGCTAATTCTTTCTGTGTGTGTATGTGTTTTCCAAATTAAACTTATAGCTTTGACATTGGTTATTAAGTTATACAGGTTTCAAGTGTTTGTTTATTTTTGTTTCATCCCTCTATGACAAAGTAAAAATAAATAGCAACACATGATTGCTTTGATCTTGTTTGCTGACGTCTGAAGTCCTGTCTTAGGAGGTGATGTGTGCTGCTGGGCATTTGGCTTATTAATGGGAAGAACCAGACAGAATACGTTGCCATCGATCCCTTGTTCAACTCTCCAAGAATTGTCATTAGCCGGCATCGACTTCTAGGTGGCTCACTGGCCGTAGCCACGGTGTCCATTGTTTTGTATTCTAAATTAGCCTTTTATTTGCTCCCATGTCTGAGATTTCTTCTGGAAAATAGCATTAATTAGTCACTGGATAAAACCAAAAGACTCCAATAGAGTCTCATGGAGAAACAGTGAGATGAGAGCTAATCACTTCCCTTTCAAGCTCTCAGACACTCATATCAATGCCTCAGTAACCTCACCCCTACCCTGAGCCCGGCAGATGCGAGAGGTTAGAATAATGAGTGATCTGATCATGAATACCAGCCGAGCAGAGATCATACATCTGTGATTCAATGGGGTCCTTGCAAAGCAGTGGTTAGATATTCTGCACTGAGTGAAACTACCAGTGATGCAGGCTGCCAGCGAGACACAGTCACGTGGGAGAGATTGTTTTCAAACGGTTGGAAAACAAAACAATGGTAAGCAACTGTCCATTGACTTGGTTAAGTACAAGAATGAAATGGAAAAAAGCAGTCACTAACATAAGGTCACATTCCTTTAGAATAAGAGAGGGGAAAGGGATCAAACTCTAGCAATCTTCATTTTTCAAGACCACTTGTATTTTCTCCCATATTATACCATCCTTCAGAGGACTTTCAGAATCTTTTTGATTACAGCATATTAAACTGTGCGTGGTTATTCCGAGTGTGCGATCACTCCTGTCTGTGAAACCAAGTGTCTTCTAACAGGTGGCTTTGGGGAGGGGTGTCCTTTGACACGTATCCCATGAGGAACAGAACGCTGACGTCTTAAGAACAGTGTAGCCAGACAAGGAAAATGCCCGCTGCACCCTGTTCGTGGGACAGTTATTCAGAAATTGTAGTTTTGTGTCTGTGTCTGCCTGTGTCATTGTCTGTATAGCGGGCTTACTACAGTCCTTCGGGTGTTTTTCAATGATCTTTCTGTTGTCTTATTCTTAGTAACAGGAAATGCTAAAATGTTCAGGGTTGGTAGAAAGCTGTTACTCAGAAAACCCTCAGTCCTATTTATGATTCACTTGCAACACGGGCTGCATTGCCGTGGCCTGGACAGTGTGCTCCTCAAGAGCCGTGTGCTGATAAGAAGAAGCTAAAGGAGTTCATCAGCACCAAACCAGTATTATATGAAATGCTGAAAGGTATTCTTTAGGAAGAGAAAGAAGAAGAAGAAAAAGGAGGAAAAGGCGGCTGCTTTAACCTAGAGCATGGATGGAACTGGAGAGCATTATGCTAAGCAAAATAAGCCAGTCAAAGAAAGTTAAGAATCACATGATCTCACTCATTTATGGAATATGATGAACAACATAAACTGATGAACAAAAACAGATCCAGAGACAGAGAAGCATTAACTGTCAACCCTCAGAGGGAAGGTAGAGGAGGATGGGGGTAAGGGAAAGAGATCAACCAAAGGACTTGTATGCATGCATATAAGCCTAACCAATGGGCACAGACACCCGGGGGGGGGGGGGGGATGTGAGGGCATGAGCGGGGAGGGGGAGTTGGAAGGGGTAGTGGGGGATGAGGACACATATGTAATACCTTAATCAATAAAGAAATTTTTTAAAAAAGAGTCGTGTACTGCAGCCATGGCCCACTGTGTGATGGTAGGAGGCAGGGCCTATGGGAGGTGATTAGGCCACAAGGGTGGAGCTGCCTGATGGGACCATGCCCTCACAGGGGGTCATCTGAGCTGTCTCCGCAGGAGCACGGTGTCTGGTGTCACCTCTGTCTGTGGGGCTGCACCCTGACCTCCCCAAAGCTTCCTCCCCTCCCCCCGACCCAACATCTCCTTCCCACACCTTGTCCTGGAGCCTGTTCTCTCTGCAGGCCATGCTTGTCCGCTCTCTGCCTTCCCAAGACCATCCTACTTCCTCACAACATCAAAAAGTATAAACCAAACGAACCGGTAAACAAGTAAATAAACGAATAAAATAGTAGCAGCTCCTCAGGATGTTCTGAGCTCTCTGTGGATTGATTTAGGTCCTCTACATCATACAGCCACCGGCTCTGTCTTCCACCCACAGCATTAATTGCTCTTTTATTTACCTTCTTCCTGTCACTTACGCCTCCTTCTATTAAACGTTTTAATTAAAATAGACTTTATTGCTTACAGCGGTTCTAGGTTTATGGAAAAACAGAACAGAAAGTGCAGAGTTCCCACCCCCGACCCCACACAGACACCTCTCTCACTGTTACATCTCCTCGCTGGTGTGGTTAGTGTGTTGCCGCTGCAAGCAAGCCTCGCTACATCATTACTAACGGAGTCCTTCATCCCGTTAGGACCCCCGTTAGGACCCTCTGTGTCATGCAGTTCTTTGGACTTTTCCAAATGTGTGGTGTCCAGTTTATCCCAAGCCCTTCCACTGACCTAAACACCCTCAGCCCCACCTCCTGCTCCTGCCTCCCAGGTTCCTCCATTGTGAGCATCGGGCACTTTCACAGTTAATCACGTTTCCTCCTTCTATTCGTTCCCACTGTGGGATTTATTATAACCGATGTAGTATGGCTTTCTCTTACTCAAGATGCTGCCTAGTTTCTCCTGGAAGAAGGCATGTTACGCATATGAAATTCTGTATAACTGCGTGTGCCCTGCCTGCGGTGTTGACCACTGGATATACAGGTAGGTGCACACACTTGTGATGAGCAACACACGGATGCAGTCTCCCTTTGAATTCTGAGCTGTGTTCTCATTGCCCTTCTCCCCATCCCGGCATTTTACCCGGGGGGGCTCCACTGTTCTCATTCCGTCTGCATCTTCCGGCTCTCGCTCCCTGTGCCTTTCTAGACATGCTACACACACTGCCGAGGCCATATTTATTCAGCAACATGCTGGTTTCACCCGAACTCTGAACACTGGAGTTCTTTTGTGAACTCTCATTTGCTGCTACTACAATATGCTGTTACATATTGTGAATAATTCATATTATTATAGCCACTTCTCTCTTGATGAAAATTTATGTTCCTCGCCATTTTTTTTTTATTGACAAACAGTGCTGCAATGAGCATCCTTGTTACCCAATTCCATGCACCTGTGCATGGATTATTTTTTTTCTTTCCTCTCTGATTCTAGGTGTCAGGATGGGCTGTGTTAAGAGCAGGACTCTCTGTGGTGACTATGTTCCACCAGTAGCTCCCTGCTGTGGAACGTGGGCCAGTAGGGGCGTGGGGCTGTTGTTACCCTCTTTCCTGCTGTGGAACGTCGTTGGCTGGGTGGGGTGTGTGGCTGTTGTCACCTTTCCTGCTGTGGAATGGTGTTGGCTGGATGGGGGTGTGTGGCTGTTGTCACCTTCTTTGCTGCTGTGGAATGCTGTTGGCTGTGTGTTGTGTGTGTGGCTGTTGTCACCCTCTTTCCTGTTGTGGAATGTTGCTGGCTGGGTTGGGGTGTGTGACTGTTGTCACCCTCTTTCCTGCTGTGGAACATTGTTGGCCAGTGTGTGTGTGACTATTGTCACCCTCTTTCCTGCTGTGGAATGCTGTTGGCTGGGTAGGGGGGTGTGACTGTTGTCACCCTCTTTCCTGCTTTGGAACGTTGTTGGTTGGGTGGGGATGTGACTGTTGTCATCCTCTTTCCTTGCTGTGACACATTTGCCGGGTGGTGTCCCTTATTCTCATGTGGGTCATGCTTCATTTGCGGTTGAGCTGATGCATTGACATGGCTTCTGTCACATGGAACAGGAAATGCAATGTAGCTGCGGCATTCCAGAGCGTGGGCATATGGGCAGAAGGTATGTGGACGAGTCCTGTGAACAAATAACGAGGTTTGTGCACACACAGTGCCTCCTACACAGCGCCTGGGAAGTCTGCACCGGGCTGTTTCCATCTCTGTTGTGCATAAATCACAGAAATTATAATAAATTGAGAAAAATGTTCTCACACACAGGAAGGCTCAGCCCACATTCTGATGATGAGTAAGGACATCTTGGACCATTTGTCAGAAAATATATCTGTGAAACAAACCTTAATACAGCTTGGTTTTTTATTGAATTTATTGGGAGTGACATTGGTTAATAAAATTATACAGGTTTCAGGGGTACAGTCCTATAATACATCATCTGTATATCATGTTGTCTCTTTACCACCCATTGTCTCATCCCCTTCCATCACCATGTATTCCCTTTTACCCTCTTCTACCTCCCTCCTACTTCCCTCTGGTAACCACCATACTATTGTCTGTATCTGTGATTTCTTTTTTGGTTAATCCCTTCACCTTTTTCTCCCTCTCCCCTCCCCCAATGGCCCTACCCTCCTGACAGCTGTTAGTCTGTTCTCTGTATCTATGGGTCTGTTTCTATTTTGTTTGTTTATTTTAGTCATTCGATTCTACATATGACTGAAATCCTATGGTACTTGTCTTTCTTGGACTGGCTTATTTCACTTAGCATAGTACTCTCCAGGTCCATCCATGCTATCTCAAAAGGTAAGAGAGCCTTCTTTTTTATGGCTGAGTAATATTCCATGGTATAAATGTACCAAATCTTTTTTATCCACTCATCTGCTGATGGGCATTTGGGCTGCTTCCAAATATTGGCTATTGTAAATAACAATGCTATGGACATAGGGGTGCATATATTCTTTCTGATTGATGTTTTGGGATTCTTAGGATCTAGTCCCAGAGGTGGAATTGCTGGGTCATCAGGCAGTTCTAGTTTTAATTGTTTGAGGACCCTCCATACTGTTTTCCACAGTGACTGCCCCAGGCTGCATTCCCACCAGCAGTGCATGAAGATTGGTTCTCTTTCCCCACATCTAGTGGTTCTCAACCTTTCTAATGCCGTGACCCTTTAATACACTTCCTCATGTTGTGGTGACCCCCAACCATAAAATTATTTCCATTGCTACTTCATAACTGTGATTTTGCTACTGTTAATGAACCGTAATGTAAATATCTGTGTTCTCCGATGGTCTTAGGCAACCCTGCTAGCGGTTCTCAACCTGTGGGTTGTGACAGGTTCAGAACCACTGCTGTAGAGTCTAAGACCATTGGAAAACACAGATATTTACATTATGGTTCATTAACAGTAGCAAAATTACAGTTGTGAAGTAGCAATGGAAATAATTTTATGGTTGGGGGTCACCACCACATGAGGAGCTGTATGAAAGGGTCGCAGCATTAGGAAGGTTGAGAACCACTGCACTTGCTGTTTATTGATTTATTGATGCTAGTCATTCTGACAGGTGTGGGGTGATATCTCATTGTTTTAATTTACATCTCTCTGATGACAGCTTAGTTTGAAAGCAACCACAGGTATTAAGTACATCTCTTCACCGTTTCTAATCTTAACCTTAAAAATTATGATAAACTCATTAATAGTAGTGTTTATGGGAACGAAGAATATCTTAAATAATAAAGTCTGAATGAGCCAGACCCCACTTGGAGCTTAGAATGGAATGACCCTCCATTCCCCCGCAAACCGGAGTGACTGACCTTCCCGTCTGGGTTTCTGGGAGTGAAATGGGAAGACGAAGTGGTCCCTCTCCTTCAGGACTCGGCTTCGATGGATGTCCTGGAGCTTCTTGGGCAACTTCCTTAACTTCTCACCTGTGAAATGCAGAGAATCTCAGACCTAGCTCACTGGGTTGCCATGGAGTTTAAAAGTTTAATAGACATGCAGTAGTTGGGATAGTGTCTGGCCTGTGGTAGGTTGTGTAGAGGTGATGGCTGTTTCCATTCATTCCTTCGTCTGGTAATTTGTAGAGCATTGAGCAGTGAGTGTAGGTCATGTGTAGATTTAAATTTATTTATGGTATCTCTGTTTTCACACAACACCGTGATGGTTTAGGTTAGTGGTCGGCAAACTGCGGCTTGTGAGCCACATACAGCTGCAGTTTGCCGCTCTGTTAACTAATGAGTTTGCTGACCACTGGGATAGGGGCTTAATCATAAGGAACAACCACAGCTGGTAATTATTGGAATCGAGAGTCTAGGTCAGTGGTCGGCAAACTCGTTAGTTATCAGAGCGGCAAACCACAGCTCGCAAGCTGCATGTGGCTCACGAGCCGCAGTTTGCCAACCATGAGTTTAGGTGGTCAGAGCATCATATTTAATCTGCCTTCAAGAGAAAAACTTCAGACGCAGCTTGATCTGTTCTGAGTCTCATATTTGTGAGAATAATTGGGATTCTACTGCTTTCACCAAAGTGAGACTGGGAGAATTATGGGATAGTTTTCCCCCTGTCACAGAGCTGCTGGCAGAAGGGGACTTAATACCCCACAAATCAGCAGTTGGAGCTGCCCCTGTGAAGAAGTCCCATTCTTCACATCGGCCCCCTCCTGTAGAGCTTGTGCTCGCCCTGGCCCCCTATGTCCTGTGGGCAGAGTTTTTCCTTTCTGCAAAGTCCTGGGCTGCTACAGGGACAGGCTGCTGGGAGTTCTGATGGTGAATGGGAGCTCTGTGCGGTCCTTAATTGGGAGTGGGGCCTGTCAGAAATAATGAATGCACAAACCCTCTGAACCATCCGGCCTGACAAACAGGAGAGAAATGTCACTCGGCTGGTGACTGGTTTCTCAGCGGCACTGACAACCAGAGGAGCGTCTTTCAGAAATCCGTCCTTGAAGATGTCTAGTCACGTAGAAATCCGAGAAGGGTATGGGGGGTGGGGGGTGGGGGGTGCTGGATGGGGCCTGGATGACAGGCAAACTGCCTTGAAAGTGTGAACTGTGACAGCTCATCTCCGTTTAATTTGGGGAAGCAACTAACCTGCTTTGAAGACTGGAGTTTCAGAAGTTGGAATGTTTTCTTGCTCGTTCGGGCCACAGATAATTTTGGGAAAACTAACGAGGAGCAGGATGCGCGCAGAGCTGTGGGAAGAACGGGGGAGCAGTCTGGTGTTTCCATGAGGAGGCTGCTTCTATTTATGCCCTGGACCTGCTGCTCTGCTGTTTCTCTTCACCTAAAAATGGGCACCCCTCCCTTTGCTTCGTGTCCTCGGGAGAACTTTGGCCAGGCAGGTTTTGCACTGCTCCCCTCCCTCCTGCAGGTGCCTGGGAGTGAAAGGGGCCGGAAACTTGAAGGAATAAATACCTGCTCATTTTCATTTAGGCCACCTCCTTCCTCCTTTTGGGATTTCTGTCAGGGCTTCGTCAGCAAGAGTCAGAAACCGGTGGGTGATTCCCTCACATGCTAGACAGGGAACTTCCTCTAGTTTCTACTGCCTGGGTCCTCTCTAGACCTTCCCAAATTTTAGGACTTGTGTTCATCTTAACTGCCCCGTGACACCTTTCCTAACCCAAGTCCCATTCTTCACATCGGCCAGCTCTCTCTGCTTCAGTGATCCTCTTGCTTGTATTGTGGTTACCTGTGTTGCATCCTCCCCATCATTGTCCCCACTGCCTCAACTCTTACAGGGAATGGATGATTCCA